>CM052217.1:7355501-7391745 GCA_028454225.1 Lasioglossum leucozonium | reverse complement strand
AGTGAGTGAGCCCCTGGGGGACCTTCGATCGAAGGAATACCAATTTTAAATCGGGAATATAGAATTTGATGATAAACGACGATGTTCGTGGAATTAACGGTCGAGGGCAGAATCGTTGAAGGTGGGCCAAGGATAATCAACAAAAGTATTGTAAAACCCTTGACCCACCCTGTGCTGTAAAGCAGACAATACACTCTGGCAAAGTAGACCATCACAAATAAAAAAAAAAAAAAATAGTCAAACTCACCATTGTTGAAACTGGGTCAGCCGCTGGATACTCACTGGACACCCGCTGGATACTCACTGGACACCCACTGGACACCCACTGGACACCCACTGGACACCCACTGGACAGCTACTGGACGGCCACTGGTCACTCACTAATCACTCGCGTTCACTCGCGTTCACTCAGTCGGACCGCTCCCGCCCGAGTCCCGGGCCCGACTGACTGACTGACTGAGAGTGCTCGCCGAGTTCAGGCGCAGCTGCGCAGCGACGCGGAACTCTCCCCACTCCATCTATTTCCACTCCGGCGATTTCGATCGCCGTGATAGTAATTATTGATAAATTTATTATCTATGGCTGTTTAATGTTTATAACAATTCCTTTCGTCAACGATGCCGACAAACACTCCCTTGACCACCTGGTCATCTAATTTTTTAGCGATGATAGGTAGTAGAACCCGAGATAGAGAATAAATTTTAAACCATGAACATTTTCACGAATTAATTTATTAAACACAATACACTAATAAATTTATTATTTCGAATCGGCTAATATTTATAACAATTCCTTCTGTCAACAATGTCGACAAACACTCCCTCGACCACTTGGCCATCTAATTTTTTAGTACAAATGTTTAATAGAACTCGAAATACCGAATCACTTTTAAACCATGAACATCCGCACGCATTAATTTATTGAACATAATACACTGATAAATTTATTATTTCGAACTGGTTAATATATATAACAATTCCTTTTGTCAACCATGTCGACAAGCAGTCCCTTGACCATCTGTTCAGCAACATATTTTTGTTCCCACAGATCGATTCTTTATGTATAAAAACGATTGTAAGGAAATAATGTGCGGTTGTTAATTAATTAAAAAAATTAAAAAGTTTTTTGAATAAGTCAGCAAATATTCAGATGATCCTTTGATAATCGTGTTTATAACTGAAAATTCTACATTTTAAATTAAGAAGCAATATGTCTCTGAATTTTGACAGCTCCGACAAGCAGGAAAGGAATCGCTCAAACGTTTTCGATGCGAGCATCGACGGTTTTTGTGTGAATATAATGCGGCAACATTGCACTTTTAAAGCTGACAACGTTGTAAAATTAGCATTCTCGGACACACACCGTTTGTGTTGCAACGTCATGTAGTTCACTAGCTGACCGCTTCATTTCGATAGAGTCCGCTATTGTACAGGAGCATTTTCTACAGAGTCGGTAATTCAGAACCGTGGACAGAAAAATGCATTGCTTGCAATGTCTGTACTGATCCTAAGTCTGTGCCTTATACCTCGTCGGTGCCCACATTTAGCATGAAACAGAACGCGAAAGTGGGCATAGATTCTGTTCCATGTTAAAATTGGATATGCTCTGTCTCTGTCTACGCTAACAAAAATGGACTGTGTGTACATTTTCAGAATCTTATTACAGATGCCCCTGCACGGGAGCAACCACATTGCACGGCGCCAAACAAATAGCCTATCACTTGGAATTATTAGTTTTTAAAAATATATTATACTATGTAATAAAGAATGTAAGATATCTTCCACTATCTGGTTTTTAATGCATATAATTATCAGTACACGTGCGAGGCCGAAGCCGAAGCATTTATCTAGTAGGTAATAATTGTGCGATATCGGCCAAGGTGAGTTACATACACTAAAAAAATGTATGACATTTGTCACATATTTCTACAATTTGGTGGAAGAAAACAGAACAATTAGGAAAAGAGTATTGGTGAGTGCACACTGGAAAAATATAGGGTGGTTAGTAATATGATATTCGATTACAGTTGATTGCGTCAACTGATAAAACAATACAACATAGTGTATATAACAGCATTGTTCCTGCCATTCTTTGATACTTATAGTAAATTCTTTCTACTTGCAGAGGTAATTATCTTATGTATTACTGAATTTTTCGACAAACCGTTTGGAACTATAGTGCCAGTTGTTTTAGAATTACTAACAATAAGAGTATACGGTCAAGATTACAAAATAACAATTTCAATTTGTTTCAAGAAAACAGGTTTTCCGGCAGACACGTTGTTCCCAGCATTGTTATCCTCACGGCTAAACACTGTCTCGAATATTATTTTCTCAAAGGTCGGAGAAATAGTAGAGTATGCTCTGGTAAAAATAATAGAGTGTGATAGTAAGTACTTTGATCTCTGTGTACAGTCTTATCGTTCAACAAATAATTATCAACAATAATCGTCGAATGTAATTATTGATTGTTTCGATCCAGATTTGATACTGTTTTTAGCGGAGCATAGTTTAGGAAGACCGCGTTTGTACTCAGTTCCATTCAAGCGATATGTTTCGTTTGACCGTGGACGACGTGAAATTAGTGGAAGACACGCTGGACGATACTGGCGTAATAAGAACCATAATCAAAACCGAGAACGAAGAGGAATCTTTTTATATCGCAAACATTGCCACTGTGGTGCAGAAATATAAAGATTGGATTTTGAAAATACCACGGGTCACTCCGTATTATGGTACATAAGTATATACAGAGTATCTCGAAGCTCCTTCAACACCCTGAAATAGACGGTTCCTGAGGTGATTTGGAAAATGTCACTTCAAATCACTTCAGAAACCGCCCATTTCAGGGTGTTGAAGCAGTTTCGACCCTGTATGTGTTTTATTAGCACATCAGAAGTTAAAAATTGTCAATTATATGATTGATAAATCTAACAAAGCTTTGGATCTCTGATTCGATTTTAGCTATAAAATGCAATCCAGATCCTGTAATGATCAAGACTCTGGCGAGCCTAAATACCGGCTTCGATTGCGCTTCCGAGGTACAAAAGTTGTTATTGCTTCGACTCTTCGCACTCGAAGCTGTTTCATTTATAAAATTGAGTTATAATGTATCGTAAGAATGTACAATTTCACTGTTCAACGTAGCAAGAGATAAAGGATGTGTTGGCGCACGGAATACCGGTGAGTAGAATTATTTTTGCGAACCCAATGAAGTCACCCTCTCACATCAAATTCTCGAGAGAAGTCAACGTCGACAGACTGACCGTCGACTCCGAGGCCGAGCTTGTGAAGATCAAAGAAATATTCCCGGAAGCAAAGTGAGGTTTACAATATTTTTCGATCAACTTTTACGAATAATTCACGAATCGTTCCTCTATCAATTGCTCTCGATACAGTAGTATCGCCGTAACTATCGTATTGACAATTACGGTGGAGACCTCTACGAAAATTACAGAGAGACAATACTGCATTAAGAGAGTCGCTTTTGAAATACGAACGACGTTTAAAATTAGTTAATATCCCCTCCCCCACCTTTTTTTTTTGTATTGGCAGAGTAGTGATTCGGATTCGATGCGACGCCAAGAACTCGGCGATATGTCTTGGAATGAAGTTCGGCTGTAGCCCGGACGAGGAAGCTATCCGCTTGATCCAGCTGACGAAGAATCTTGGTTTAACTTTGCACGGGTTTAGTTTTCACGTGGGAAGTCCCTGTGGAGAAGTAAACGCATTCAACAGAGGCATCGCGTCCTGCAAACGGCTGGTAGCTGTCGCGAAATCGATCGGCGTCCATGTCAAGTTAATTGACATCGGTGGAGGATTTCCTGGCGAGTCTGGATCAAAACTTGATAGTGTGAGATTGTTTATTCCTCTGTGTTTCATCTTCTAATCACGGCTCCGTTTTCACCGAGTGGAAACGTTACAGTTTGCCACTGTGATCAACGAGGCGATTAAGGACGTCGATCCAAGCATCGAGATCATCAGTGAGCCAGGACAATATTTCGCGACGTCAGCATTCACTTTAGCAGCGTGCTTGCACACGAAAAAGCTCGCCTACTTAAACGGGGAGGAGATCAGAATGTACCACTTCAATTGCGGCATTTACAATTCTTTTTTTCACAATCCTCTTGAAGATATATCCGACAATGCCAATTCTTTTGGAAAAGGTGCTCGTATTTTATGTCTTAAGTATTTTGAAGATAGATGAACGAAGCGTCCTATGTAAAATCTCATTTTAGCCAGCGAGCCATGAAACATTTCTTTCGTCCGTGTGGGGGCCAACTTGCGATTCGATGGACTGTATATTAAAAAACGTAATGCTACCCGAACTGGAAATCGGCGATTGGTTGATTTGGCGAGACATGGGGTCGTACACAATTTCAATCAGTTCTCCATTCAATGGTTTCAAACCACCCAAAGTGTACCCATTCGTAAAGAAAAGTGAATGGTTGGTTCTGAATACAAATCTCGCAAATATTATTCCTTGTAAAATGAGAAAGCTCTGAACGGTTCTAAACTATACATTGAATTTCAGGAATGATATCAACGCATACATAAATTCAATACAGAATTCGGGAAAAGTTGATTGATTAGTGATGGAAGCTACCACAGCCGCATATCCCTTTAAATATATAATGTAATTATATATGTACAATATAATTTTGTGTAATTTATATGTTGCACGGCATTATATTGTTTAAATAAATTCCAAACAGTCTGATCATCCTAAGTTATCACTCGAGGAAACATTAAGTCCTCTCCATCTGTATAAAAAAATTTAAAGAGATAAAATGAAAGTATGGATGCATCAGAAAATATTTAACAAAAAAAAAGTACTCACTCTATGGCAGTGTTACATGCGCCTGGTTTCAAGCCCGAACTCAACTGTGCATTGTACAAATCTAATCCGTCTATGATATCGTCTCTGGGTGGTGTTGACTTTAAGGAATCTTTCACCTGTAATATGTAACACGCGTTGTATAATATGTTTACGATTCTTTGAAGCTGATAAGGAAGCAGTTTTTATCGTAAGAAGGGAACACGTTAAAAATTAGATTAATCGACTTCATTTTCTATTTACCGCTTCCACAGCCTTAAATACGCGGATCAAATTTCTTCCAGCGAGTTTCTCGAGATCCTCTCTGGTCCATCGAGGATTCACGTCACTTTCATAGAGGCGGTCGAATAAATCTTTGTATTTGGAAACGTCCTCCAAGCCTTCGGGCACTCTGATATATTTTTGCTAATTTCACTCTTTCTTATATCGAACATTTCGCTAGTTTCCTATGACCGATGCAATACTCACGAGTTTACGCCGTCATAGTCGGCACCAATGCCAACGTGATCGGGCCCGATGAAATTACGGATGTAGTTAATGTGGTCTGCCAAAACAAATTAAACGTTAAAAAGTGGACTTTAAAATTTGTATATTTAAAAATTTGTGAATCGATAAATTTTGGAAGTTATATATTTTTAAATATATAAATTTTCGAATTTTCAAATAATAAAATTTTTGAATTGTCATGTTTTCAAATATTTAAATTTTGCACTAAGACTCGAAATATGATCGTAATTGTTGAACACACCAATCACGTCTTGTATCGTTGCGTTTCTCGACGAGTTGCAATTGACGAAAGACGAGTAAAAGTTCACCATTACGATGCCATTGTTTTCTTTCTGAAAATATATTAAGGATCATTCGTTTCGTATAATTTGCGACAGTCATTTCTAGAAAGTAAGGTGGAGACTTACCACTGTTTTAAGTACGTCGTCAGGAACGTTGCGATAATTAGCGCATACGCTGAAGGCCGATGAATGCGAGAATATTATGGGAGCTTTTGTAATTGCGAGCACTCTTCTCATAACGTTATGGGATACGTGTGCCAAATCGACTAGCATTCCGAGTCGATTCATTTCGAAGACAACTGCCTGAAATTGTCAAACATTTAAATCTTCTGTTCAGATACTTCAAAATTTTCAACTTACTTCTCCGAAGCTCGTAAGATTTCGGACAGAACCATTTTCTCTCGGCGATGCGTCGGCCCTTTTAAAATACGATCAAATCATTATTTATAACTTCAACGTTAATCTTCATAGTAAGTGTTCGCAAACATTTGCTACCAACGATCCTTAGACAGTAATGAACAAAATTTCCAACTGAACAATCTATCAAGTTACGTTACTCAATCTCGAAGCTTCTTAGGACGATAATTCTATTATAAATTTATAATTTCGGGGATTTAACGATCGTTCGACTTGCCATGGCGTGTTGCACGCATGTGTCAACGTAAGATAACGCACACCGAGCTCATAATAGAGCCGAAGAACTGCTAAACTGGAGTCGATGGAATGGCCACCTTCGACGCCGATCATCGATGCGATTTTTCCATTTTTCCAGGCTTCCTCGATGCCTTTCGCCTCGGTCACGAATTGAAGGTCATTCGGGTATCTGTCGACCAATCTCTTGATGACATCGATTTGCCGCAGCGTCAATTGCACCGCGTCTTTGTGTTCAGACTTGCAGTGAACGTACGCTGCCCAAAACTGAAATTACCATGCGTCACAATGATCCTCCAAAAAAAATCCAATATGATTAAAACAGGCTGGCAAGTTGGCGAGACCAGTTATACGTTATCGTAGTAAAATATTTTTATTTTTTACCAAATTCGTAGCCTGTGAATGAACAGCGTGTAACAAACAAAAGATTGGAATTTCGTGAAATACATAACTAATGTTCCGAGCACGTACACGCAGTTCGGACTATCGTGTTTCTCACTCACTTGCCCGCCCACTTTTCCAGCTCGCAATCGAGGAAGATCCGTGTAACACGATTTACAGGCTTGTCTTCCCCATTTACTATCGTTAGCGAGTTCATTTTCGAACTTGAAGTCCGCCAGCCTGTTGTTCAGTATCAAGTACAAATTGTAGGGTAAGTCGTTGTGTCTGCAAGAGTATTATTTCGACCTGTATTTATGTACAGTAGATACAGTAAATTATCTTTCGGTGAAATAAGAATGAACGTTAATCATCGACGATTAATCTTAGTTCTGGCATTATCTAAAATTCCTACTACCGTAATCGCGAGACGTGAGATTCTTTCAGCTATAAATTTAATTATAAATTCACGATACAATCTCACGTTCCGAAGCCGATATTATTACGATAAGAGAGCCGATATTATTACGACAAGAACACAAATGGCACAGGGCAAAGGCGAGATTATGTTGAGAATGTTAAGTAGTCCGAGGCGAATCGGATCGAAACAATAAATAGTTGAAATTTGTTATGCTCCTGACCCCTCTCCCTACACCTCGTTCAATTGTTCATTCGTTTTTTATCTATAAATCAAAAACTTTTTAATTTGTTACGAATGTTCACGTGTAAATGGGTACTTGTTACGAATTTTAATGAAATATTATGTTTCTAAATTATAACTATTTCTTTTTTTTACCATGAAATGATAAGCGAGGTCCGATTCGCCTCGGTCTAAAAAGCATTAACCCCTCGCCGTACTATTTTCTTTACGGTTCCCAAAAATATCGTAGAACAGAACAGATAAAATATATTTTTAATGGTGAAATATTGATTGCAAGCAGATTAAATTTTATTTCATCTAAAAAGAAAGGCGTAACATTCGTATTCGTTAGACTTTGTTTAAAATCTTCGTCCCGAGTCTGACTCGTTAAAATACGGCAAGGGTTTAATTACGGAAAGTGTCTGGGATTAGGTAAGCGTATTTCATCAATAGAAACGCGAACTTACCCGTCGATAATCGGCACCGAATCGAGTGCGTCGCTCCCTTTGAACGTTCCAAGGCTAAGCCCGACAGAAAGGCCGACCACGAAGAGCAACAGCGCGGTCAGCACGGCGGCGTTCACGCGCGCCATCCTCGCAGTGCAGAGCTTGGTCGTGACCTCTGAAAAAGATTCGGCGACGATTCTGTCACGACGCGACAACTGATGAGAATGCTTGCCGAACGGTGGCTTTATACGACGGCTGGGAAACGATCAGCGCGAATTGACACTTATCTTATCAATTGACACCGCATTAAGCGACGAGCAATCGCGAGAGAGCTACTCGTCAGATCGGTGATAACACTGTCGAACAAATTTCAACTTTTTTTTGGGATGTCGATTATCACTATGAATTTCTTATAGAGTTTTTTGCGCTGATTCCGAATCTGGCCTTAATTTTTCTCCAAGACGCACAGTTTTTGAGAAATTTGAGTTTGACAAAAAAGACCTATTTTTCAACTTTGAACACATATTGTGATGTTATTGTAAAAGATATCGAATTGGTCTTTACAGCAAAAGATTTCTTAGACTTTCCCGAATACAGTGATATCCAATATTAATACATTATGATCGCTTAAACATGTTTAAACGATCATTAAAGACGGAGAGACACCATTTTTGCACCAATTTTTGACGATATTTTTGAATTTATCTAAAAAAATAAGGGTCCAGCGGAAAATCGAACTATACCACGCGATAGAGCAGACTTTTATCTTGAGAAACCCCCTTTGAAGTTTGAAACGTCGACGTTTTTACCGAACCAGAGAGCAAAATATCTTCGTCCGACATGAGCTGCCGCCAGTGGTGCTCTTCCACTAGCGCGGTCGTTCGACGGAATACGGCGCGGCGTGGCGTAACGGCGATGCAAGCGTGCAATTATGTTAGCTTATTTAAATGTTTATTTATTATTGTTATTTATTTTGATTGCTCTCTTCCCATTCTAATAATATATTTATTCTTTATTTATTATGTTATAGTTACCCCATACATTTTAAAGACAGCCAAACAATCCAAATTCGTTTTGTCACGTGCTTGGTGAAATAGTTGCTAAGAAAACGCGACAAAATATAACGGAAAAAATAAAAATATAAAAATATAATACGATGAAAGGTTCCATCAAGACATTTTGGTTTTGGAGACAAGATACTTGGGAAAAGATAGTACAACCATGCTTGCAGACTATTGTTGGAATTTAGTAACAGAAGCGTGTTATAAACGTGATATGTGATAGGTGAAACATGTTATAAACGTCAGTCAAGAAGAAAGAAGTTTTAGGTATGTTTCCTATCTTGTAAATTCCTATTTTTATTATAAAATAATAAATAAAGAATAAATATGTTAATAGAATGGGAATAGAGTAATAAAAATAATAAATAACAATAACAAATAAACATTTAAATAAGCTAACATAATTGCACGCCTGCATCGCCGTTACGTCGCGCCGCACAATATTCCGTCGAACGACCGCGCTAGTGGAAGAGCACCACTGGCGGCAGCTCATGTCGGGCGAAGATATTTTGCTCTCTGGTTCGGTAAAAACGTCGACGTTTCAAACTTCAAAGGGCAGTTTCTCAAGATAAAAGTCTGCTCTATCGCGTGGTATAGTTCGATTTTCCGCTGGACCCTTATTTTTTGAGATAAATTCAAAAATATCGTCAAAAATTGGTGCAAAAATGGTCTCTCTCCGTCTTTAATGATCGTTTAAACATGTTTAAGCAATCATAATGTATTAATATTGGATATCACTGTATTCGGGAAAGTCTAAGGAATCTTTTGCTGTAAAGACCAATTCGATATCTTGTATAATAACATCACAATATTTGTTCAAAGTTGAAAAATAGGTCTTTTTTGTCAAACTCAAATTTCTCAAAAACTGTGCGCCTAGGAGAAAAATTAAGGCGAGATTCGGAATCAGCGCAAAAAACTCTATAAGAATTTCATAGTGAGAATCGAAAAATTTTTTGGCTGTTGGACAGTGTAATTTGTTTTTCATACGTAGCATACGGAGCTTGTTCCAAACACTTCAGCTACCGGAAACAGATACGAATAAGCGTTCTAATTGTCTAAAGGAAACTTAAATAGTTTCTGATAGATGACCGTTCAGTTTGTATTACTCTAGATGACTTGCCGATTTACAAATGCGATTGCCGGCGACATTAAACAATTTATCAAGATGTTCTCGATTGTTAATCCTCCTATAATCCTCGATTTTCGCCGGAGATGTATTATTCTCCTTTGCGAATAAACGCTTTTATACTATTTCTTAGGTATCTTATCTATTTGAAAGTTTCATTCGTTTCAAACGAAAAGCTATATTCACGTTGCGTTCGTGCACGTGTTCGATCTGCAACAATAAACAAGGATCGACGCTGGAAACAAGCATAAGAATCGCACGATAAGTTTCTCGTAATTCTTACCTTGAAACAAACGAAGCTCTTTCGTCACCGAGAAATTAGAGAGTTACCTTAGTGTCCGATGTGTTTTTCGTGTGGATTTTACAACGTGTATAGAGTTTTGTTTTCTCTGCCAGGGCGTGGACCGCGAATGAAACGCGGGGATCGTGAACCATGTCGGAGGTTAACGGCTTGTCGCAATTATTGCCGTTAATGTTATGTGGCACGATATAGTAGAATGTTGAATGGTTACCCTTTGACCATGCACCAATTGATGTATTCATGTCGACCACGCGGGAGACCTTCTTTCGGCGACACCTTTCACGCTCGTTCTCTACAGATAAACTCGTTCGTTTACGTCTTCGAAGGTGCGCCTCCTATGCACACCGCACACGTTCACCGTATACACGGTACGTATGGTATATGTGTGCACGACAGATCACCGGAGTGTTTACTCTCCGCTCTCCGAATTAATCCGTACAGATTTATTTACACTTACTTTTGCTTTCGCGCGAGGCGACGCGACGACTGTCTTTCACGGTAACGTTTCTTGCTCGACTAGACAACTGCAAAATGGAATATCGTTTATCGTAAACATGCACCTACTTGTCTCATTTCACCTAAAGGTAATTTATCTATTAATTTTAACTCTCATTTTTAATTTACAATTAATTAATATTAGGAGTGTGCGGGTTCCCGAAATTTACGGGTACCCGACAGTCGGGTCGGGTCGGAAAAAATCGGGCGGGCTCGGGCGAGTACTCGAGACATCTGAATATTCGGGTAGCTTGATCGCATCGGGTAGCTTGATTTTCACGGATAGTCGGAGACGTTCGAATTACATAGATTAACCACACTTGGACGCGATCTTTGTATACTCGAGATTGAACGATTCGTAATTCGCACTAAATTTTACTCAATTTTATAAGACGAAATATACAATATTATTGATATTTGGGTTGTGGATTTCGGTTTCGGCTATAATTCTGATGATTTCGATGATTTTTTATAATGTTATACAAATCAACATTTTGAACACATAATTACAAAAATATGTATTATTACGTATTATTTAAACTATTATCTATTATTATTCTTTATTTGAACAATTTTTTAAATAAGTAATCTGTGGTGAGACGTTTTTTAGCCATACCTGCGACCCAAGTAACCAGTAAAAGGTTATTTAGTACATCCGGAAATATAGTTAGAAATACGAGAGCAAGATTATTACCGGAAAATGTGGAGCAACTATGTTTCCTTCATAATAATTTAAAATAAATGGATTAAGAAAACATAAATATATTGATATATTTTGTTACTACTTCCTACCCAATTAATTCTCTATATGTGTAACACGGCTTATATCGGTTACGCTTACTGTTCTTAAGAACCGATATTATTTCGGTTCTATAACTGTTGTTTTCGGTTGTATGTATTATAGATTTCGCTTCCGGTTTCGGTTCTGTCATTCCGTATTCTGCCGGGCTGAAGAACATGTAATATTGTATTATTCAAGGCGTGTATACATTAAGTTTTTTGGTCGTTACAAATATTTATTTATTTAAATAATCATTTTAACAATAAATTCTTATTGAAACAATAATTCAAATAAAAAAAATTGTTTAAATAAATAATAATAAATAGCTATATAAATAATAAGTATATAAACAAATTTGTATACATTATGTTTACATTTAAATAATGAGTATATAAATAAAATTGTAAGCATTATAAAAGATTACTTATTTAAAAAATTGTTCAAATAAAAAATAATAGATAATAGTTTAAATAATACGTAATAATACAAATTTTTGTAATTATGTGTTCAAAATGTTGATTTGTATAACATTATAAAAAATCATCGAAATCATCAGAATTATAGCCGAAACCGAAATCCACAACCCAAAATTATATATATATATATATTGTATATTTCGTCTTATAAAATTGAGTACATAATTCAGGACCGTATTAGTGCGAATTACGAATCGTATGTTCAATCTCGAGTATACAAAGATCGGAAAGATGAAAAAATTATTCGAAGTTTGGTTAAATCCGCTTGGAATAAAAAAAATTATTTTTATTCATCGGATAAATTCTCGTCGAATAAAATTACTTACTCGATACTCGTCAAATAAAAATACTTTCTTTATTTGTACCTTCCAATAACGAATAAATATTTTTTTATCTTTTATTCGTTATTCGAAATTTTTATTTGGATAAACATTCTGCCTAACTCATCATCCAATGCATTCGCGTAACAGGCGTAACAGAATTAAAAGGACACAACATTCTTGTGTTTCATACATCATTTATAGAATCCCCGACATGAGATATCAAATTCTATCAATAACAGCACCGTTCTAGAATGTAAGGTCCACAATATTAGTTTTAGTAGATACGGTAGGATGTGACACGGAATGGTACTCTAGAGTCTAGAGCCCCGGGAACATGAGACAGAAAAATACATTAGGTGATTGGTCTACTCTTATACCTCGTCTGTGCTGATACGCCTAAATTCTCGAGCTGTCGGTAACATAGGGCGCGATACCGAAATGGTGGCGGGGAGATAACATGGAATCAACAACGAGATCTGCAGTACCGATATCGCCAAACGTAAACAGAACATTCGCCCGTGAACTACGTAAGTACCGTGCACCCTGCAAAGGTTAAGATCTTCGAGATTTCAGGTTTGGATGCCCGGGAATCCAGAGACGCGTGTCCTAGAGCAGCAGTCTCGGATAGCAGCCCTAATCGAACCGCGAATCGGTCCTGAGCGTCCACGGGGAACAGCAGCAGCGACGCAACGGAACCGGTACGCACGGTAGGCCCTTTTTCGTCGGCGGCGATACGGAACGTTATCGCTGTTATTTCTCAATAACGTATTGCGAGTCGAGCAAATTTCTTTCGTGAACCGCATTCCTCCGCGAGACGCTTACTCGTATTATGATTTCAGGATCGGAGCATGACGCCGCGGTAAACGGTACGGTAACCTTACGTCTTCGAATCCTGCGGAATACTGCAATTTATAATAAACAATTAATGTTGTCGGCGCCACAGGTTCGATCCAATGTTAATAATTAGCAATTTAACTGTTTCTCAAAGTTTCGATCCCGATATGGATCATCATTGAAACGTTGAGAAATTGCTGATTATTAACATTGGATCGAACCTGTAGCGCCGACAACATTAATTGTTCATTATACATTATTACGATCGACAAAACGGAATATTTAATGCAATTTACGCCTCGAAAATGCAAAAGTGAGCCACTGTGGGACACTTCCGCGGTAGATTGATTGATCTAGCGATCGTGACTACCGAGAAGTCTCAACTTTGCATTATCGAAACCTGATTTCGTGGATCTTTGCAAATCCCCGTGTACGTATACGATTGTACCTAGCGGTGCGAGTGTGCGCAAATTCGCGCGCGGACGTCGTCTGCCAGCGTTCCAGCGCCGTTTCCTCGAGGGCCGGAGAGCAGTTTCCCTTCGGAGGGCGACGGAGCGCGCACGCGCCCGGCCGGTGGGAAAAATCGCGAGGCTGCTCGCGCGAGAGAGAAGGACAGAATGGTTCGCTGAAAGCCGCAGTCCAGGGGGCGGTTCGATGGCTGCTGCAACCCCCGGCGGCAGCGGCACAGCCACCAGCAGACCCAACGTTCGCTCGAAATTCGCCACCGTTCGTCCCGATACTCGAATCCTGTTATCCACCGTCCAGTCGGTTCTCACGGCGGACCACGACGGTCGACGAGTGAAAGGTGGTACAAAACTGTGCGCGTTTAAGGACACCCATGAATAATGTTGTTCCGCGGTCGGGCTAATCCCGCTTGTTCGACCGGGCCGGCTCGATTCGCGAATTTCGGCCGTCGCGTTATCGAGCCAGCCGTGCCCGCCTCGCACGCCTAAGGTAATTCCGCGCGGCGATCATTGGCGATGGGGGTGAATGGAGCATCTCGACGCGATAATTGGTCACGTGATGCTTTACGGGGTCGTTGCTTCAACCATCTATGCACGGAAGTTCGATCTACGTTTCGGATGTTTCTCTTTATATATTTTTCGAACGTTCTTTGTCGAAGGATTTCATTGTTGTTGTTGTTGCAAGCATTGATTTTTATGGGAATCGACTGTCGAATGGTTGCCGATGTTGAACTACGCGGTTGCTGCGTGCATGGGCTGTCTTGTCGAATGATCGTGTGTTATTGAATCGTGTGGCATGAATGTTCAATTGTGTACTCGTAAAGAAAGTTCGTAAAGAGATTATTATTTTTTAAAGTTATCTGCTGTCTCGATTGGCCTGCTATACGTTTACGTAACAAGCAGAAAAAGTCAGAACTGTACATTCTGAATTTTCCGGGAAGGGAAGTAAACGCCAGCGCGGCGAAATGATGTTGTGGACGATACGGTCCAGACTCGCGGAAGAACTGCATTATTATGGGTGTCGCTGACGATGTTGTTGCTTGTAAGAATAGTATTAAGGTCGACGCACACTAGGACCTCGGTAGGACCGTGCGGCGCTGGCCCGGTGCTGGTGCGTCCTAGTGTGCGCCGACCTTTATCCGGGCAGAACGAACGCTTTGGGAGTAAGCGACGCACACACTCTGTGGCTCTCTTTCTCTCTATCCCCGTAGCTGTTTGCCACTTGTCCCCACCGATTCTCTCTCTCTCTCTTTCGCTGGCACTCAACCTCTTTTACTCATTTTTTCTACACAGCGCCAGATCTCCCTAGACACGCCTTCCAGATCTGGTTGCTTTCTTCCAGACCTTGCTTCTAATTTTAATTGTAGATTGAATCGTAAGTTGGCCACTTTGTTGCAATTAACGACACGCGCGGCTGTTTGCATAATTGCACGGAGGACGATTTGTCCCTCGCGCGAATACCACTTCCGGCAGATAAATTTCAAATCTGCGCGCAAAACGTAACGTGGACGTAACTGTTGCACGATGTCCCGACATGCAGCCGTCCTCCGCAAGGAACTTTGCATTGGTCCGAAGGCAACCGTTCGAGAAAAGCATCAGTTTTATCGACGGGAAACGGGAGTCTAATTAAAATTATTATTTTATTATAAACGGACCGGAGCCCTCTTACATAAATGTTTACATAACAGAAAAAATTACGTACAATAACAAAGAATAAGATATGGTACTATCCGACAATCCTACGTAATTGTTTTTTAAAAGTGTGTAAAGACTCGCTAAAAAAATCAATACGATTACATAGAGTGTTAGAGTCTGTAATAATGGATTAATTAATCCATATATGTAGATCTGATATCGAGATCTCAGTACACGTGAAAATGATAAAAGAAAGAGAGAAAATCAATGTTTACGTAGCTGCTGTGCCTCTGAATGAATGTATATAATTTTACCGGTATTAGAATAGCAAATATTTTCCAAGCTATCCCGTTCAACGCCAAAGAAGAAAAATTCGGGAAAAATACAAAGTTCTTTAATTAGTCTAAAAGCGTTAATGATCTGTATAAACACTAGCTGGATACACGAGGAGACCAGGAATTTTAGGTCCCTAAGACGTTTATTCACGTTTCTGTACAAATATTGGGATGCCCTACAAAATATTCTATTCTACATGTCATTACCGACTTTCTACCTAATTTTTCTTTCCCCGCGAGTCCGCGGGATAGAATCGTGGACGAGGCGAGAGGCAACGATCGAGTAATTTTTATCATTTTCATCGGAATCTCGCCGGCGAGACGCGAACAACGCGCAAAGGTCGGTGCACGGTATTCCGCGCGGAGACTAATGATTCATAGATCGTAAAGGCAAGAATTCCGAACAAACTGTTCGCAAAAAAATCAAGCGTCTTCGCGCTGAAAAAAGAAAGAGAGAGAGAGCAAAGCCAACGGTACCCGTTACGGGTGCTACATTCGTCGAAGCGGAAGATTCGCAACAAAGAGGGCCCGGCAAAACATTGGCGAAAATGAAAAAAAGAAGCCACTAAATTTTTATTAAGCCACGGGCCAGCTCGCGAAAGCGTTACACGCGCACGCGTTGTTTTCGTTAGTGTCTTTTTCCACGTTGTTTCCGCGAACGAGAGCCACGACGACGGGAGGATGTCTGTTCGTAAACTAGGTACCGTTTGACGGCGTTCGTTCGTTGCCTGCGGGCGTCGAAAGTCTAGCCTGTGTCGTTCGAAACGGAACCTCACCTCCGAGCTTCGTCCGGCGGCGCGGCGAGGCGCGTTCCTCGTTTCGTTTTTCATTTTCTCTGACCCCTTCTCCAGTTTCCTCTCTCTTTCAGTCTCTCTCTCTCTCTCTCTCTCTCTCTCTCTCTCTCTCCGGCCACAGATCTGGCTGCTGTCTTCCTCCATCTCTCTTCGTACACGGTTTTTTAATCGCGTACTGTTGTTCGATCGACGAACGGGTTTAACGAGATTCGATCGCCGGAGAAAGTTCCCCACTGTGTTCCTTTCCGTTTGTCACGCAGCATCGGCAAAAATCGGAGCACCACGCTCCGGCCCATCTATCGTCGTGTCCTCTTCGTCCGCTCCAAGGTCACGCTTCGGAATCGCCCCGCGCAGCGTCAGCCCGGACGAAAAATAGGACGCTTCACGCACAGACTATGAGGTCCAGCAAAGTTCGAAGAAATTCGAGGCATGTTTTCACTCGTAATACGTCGACATCGACGACGGTGCGGTATCCTTCTGTCTCTCGTGTAAGCTTCCCCCAAAATTTCCGAAGATCCCCTCAAGGATCTTGTCGAATCCTTTTGGATCCCTGTGTTCTTGCATCCCTGCGAGGCCCGTCGCCTTTGCTACAGGAAAATCGATCGTGCCACCCGCGAATACCTGGTTCGAACAGAATTCTGGGTTCGCTGAATGTCCGATGTGCCGACGCGGTCGGGTTTGTTCGCTGGAATTGGGATAAAGGTGATTCACATAGAACTTTCTGTTTTCTAAGAGCGTGCACAATCGGGATTTTAGAGACCCGACGTATACAAGGTGTTCCGATCAGCGGTCCACGCTTTTCTTGGGTTATTGTAGCGTTATTTCGAGGTGTAACGTTAGATTATTATTGGTCGTTGGATTCGTCTTGATACCAGTCAGAATATTATCAAGTAAAAACCACATGTTAATGTTTTAAAAATTGAGGCGTACTTCGTTCTTTATAGAAAAAAAATTTTTTCGAAACTTTCAGAACAATCGAGTCTCGAAGCTAGCATTTTTTAAAAAATTCTACCTAAAATTTACATTGCACTTCACTTATATAACCATTAAATAAGTGAAATATACCTGTTCACGCAAATTTTCATTTCAGTATTGTGCAAGAAATAATTAAACTATTTGATTGTATCTAATTTCATAGTTTCGCACTTCCTATACGTCCGCTCGGAAAGTTATCCGAATGATCTGATACTCTGAATTTCGAGGTTTCGAAGGGTTCTTATTTGAGAGAAGAAGAATTTTGTTGAAATTTGAAAGTTGAACAATTGAATTTTGTCCAAGGGGATCGGGCTCCTGGACTTAATCGCGGTTTAACGACGTGTTCGACAGTCCTGGAAGAACGTTCGTAATTACGATATTTCTGACCTAGTTCTGACAATACTGTCCATACCAACGTGAGAATACAAGTTTTTAAAAATAACTATTTAATATGCATGTGCAACGGATGGAATATTTGTGACGTATGTATAACGTATGATTCACGCGGCATTACTTTCCTCTATTGTTGCTGTCATATCATGTTCAATAACATGCTAATAGTTCTGCAACCTTGTCAGCTGATTAACCCGTGTTACGAGAAAGTTTCCGATAACACGCGATACCATGCGCAATCCGCTCGTTCATTGTGAGTTGCATTTTCAGATTTACATAGTAATAGTAATTTTATCAAATAGTTGCGTTCTCGCTTCGTTTCCTTAGATAAATTGTCCGTGAAGCTTCGCGGTCTAATAATTATATTTCATGTCTCGAAATATTTACGGAGAATCTGTCGTTGTGTATCTACAGTACCAATTTCTGACATACTAATTCTTTTTTCCCGGAAAAGTTCCACGATCCACTAATGGGAATTAAGTTTTTGAGATGTTCGAGTGCAAACTCCTTCGCGATGTGGTTTGCTTGACGAATCTAGGATGGAACCAATTTAGGTGAAAGTATCTTTCTCTTCCCGACGCGACGAATAATCAAGATCGATCCTCGCGGAGATGTGCGGCGACCTTCGCTTGACCTTGTCACGGAATGTTTATAGGCGATTTCAAGCCGTGATTCGGTCGTATCGTAAATGTTTTACGCAAATTATTTGCCGCTTAGAATTCGCGGTCGCTTTCCTGTTAGTTCTGGTTTATGTCCGAACGATAACAACCGCATAGCATAGAATGTTGCAGGCTGTTTTGTCGGATGTTGAGCGGCTGTGCTGGGTTCTTGTCTCGAAGTTATTTAGGTTGCGTGTAGAAGATGCACATACACACGCAGAAAATTACTTCACTTCGGTTACTTTCAATGGTTTATGGAATTCGAAAGTAATTTAGGGGGCGACATGAAATCTAGGTCGGATGTTCTGTTACATTATAATGCTATCGATACCGAGCAAACCTAACTTCGATGATCGATGCGTGTCGCTTGCGTTTTTCGAGTGGCGTCGCTATTGCGATGGCGCAAATCTCGACCGGAAAGTGCAGCCTTGACGAGCCTATGGTATATCCGGCTTGCTAAACTTCAATATTGGTGGATGCACTGGATGTTTATGAACGGCAAATGTTTGCCGGAGAGACATAGGGGTCTTTTTTGTCTGGGATTTCTATCGTATTCGGGACATCCGACTCGCGGAAACCACGATAATGACTCTGTCTTTCTGTCACTGCGAATCCGCTAACAGCTTCGACTTTATCCTTTTTTTGCCAGTTAATTGCGACTAATTGGAACCGGATTATGGGTCCCGATCAAACGACTCACTGTCACAATAGTATTCTAGAACCCGCTGCAATTAAAAAACGCATTTTAATCACATAAACTCCATATTCTCCATGAAATTAGTAAAATTCCATTAATTCTTATTTATTTATTCATTTATGTATTTATTTATTTATTTACAGTTAATTACGACGTGGTTGCATTAACGGCGAGGCCATTAGCGACCAGAAATTTATGCTCGCCATTAGGGAACGAATTATTATCTTTATTTCGCAACGGTTCTGATAATAATAATGTTACGCGATAATAATGAACAACGATCGTGGCAATCGTTCGTTTACATTTGTTGAAACGGAACCCGGAAAAGAGATATCATTCGGCCAAGGGAACTCAACGATCAAGGGGCAGCGATGTTGCTAAAAAGAAAAAAAGAACTTCCATTTTATTCGTCGTTAGTGTCGCAGATCATTGTAAATCAATTGCGCCAGTGATCAATTCTCTTTGTTGCCGATGCGAGAACAATCGAACGGCATTAATTGACCTGCAACTACGCTCTCTTTCAAAAATGTTAACGACCCCGGCCATTGTAAAACTCCGCGTACAACTTTGATTGCCGCTCTATTGCGTTGCGTTGCGCCACTTTGTTGCTCTTGGGCGCAGCTCGTGGACACAATGTGTATTTAGAATAAAATGAAATAGGGGGATCACACGTGCACGCGCAATTGTTCATTGTAAATAAATTAACGTGAATATGTTTTACGGCTGGATGTCGTTCAAAAAACGTAAGGGAGAGAGAAAGACAGAGAGAATCTAGGGTTCTAGGGATCTAGGGTTTTAGAGTTCTAGGGGATCTTGGGTTCTAGGGATCTAGGGTTTTAGAGTTCTAGGGGATCTTGGGTTCTAGGGATCTAGGGTTCTATAGTTCTAGGTACCTTGGATTCTAGAGTTCTAGGGTTTTAGGGATCTATTACGAAATTACGAATTTAAGAATTTTTGCTTCACGATACCGAGATCGGTAAAAAAAATGTCTAACAATAAAAATACATATATCTTCACGATAACAAAGTGGTGACTAAAACCCGAGAACTTGAAAGGAGCAGATTCTTTTCGGCATTTTTCTAGCCGCTGACAGAGATCGGCGTCATTGCGACGTATTTTTAACAATTTCAAACTGTCACAAGGATAACACGCGAACAGAATCAATTAACGCTTTCACGCATCCTCGACCTCCGGCTGTCAAAGTGTCAATTATTCCCCGAAATTCCTCTTTCATCCTCGAATGCGTTTTGTATAGTATAACACAAACTGCCCGATTGCGTAATAAATCTACGTATCTTCGAAACGAAGATGCGCTTGTACACGGTAACGTAGAATGCTCCGTTCCCTGAGTTTTCTCCCGGAAGCACGCAGAATGTTTTAACCGTTGAACGTAGAAAATATTCAAGGCTTCGCGGGAACAATGTAGAGGTTTTCCACGGATGCGAAAACCGTTCGGGAACTAGGTGTCAACAGAACAAAAAATATGAATAATCGCGAGTCAAATGTCAACTTGTTTAATAAATATGTCGCTCGGAGTACGCGTAGGTATCCTTGGACGCTGAAATACGCTATCATGAGTCACGTCCTGCTTTACATAGATTACATTAAATCGGATATCAGAAAATATACGTGTCATTGCTTATTTCAGTACGGTCTCGATCTAAGCCGGCGCCTAATCCCACCCCGAGGGGGCGTGGCTCGCGGTAGCCCACGTCACGTGTTGCGGCCTGTACGATAAAAACTGTTTTTCAACTTGGAACTTCGATTTACGGCCACCATTAACGCGTTTAAAGTGTCCGTCCATATTCGGTCTCGTTGCGGTGATATTTTTAGGTTTCACCCAACGATGCGACACGGTAATTTTGTACGACGACTGTTCCGTAGAAATCGAACGGAAACCTTGAGCAGCGATCGAAATTTTATGTATTATACATACATGAAACGTAGATCGTTATCCGCGGTTCCCGTTTAATCGCGTTTTTTATAGCGCGCTCTAACTGCTACCCGCGTATTATGTATTCACAAATAATTCCCCTAAGCGCGCGTAGCGTTTACATAAGTCGTCTGTGTCTCGCCGCAGCTCGACGTTTCTTGAAACAATGGAGGGTGACTTCCGCTCGTTATCTAAGAAAATTAAATATTTATGAGAGCTCTTGGAGAAACGCTGCGGCGAATTCGTTGACGCTGAGAGTATCGGTCGGGGGTTCTAGGCTCGCGTAAAGGACACACCTAATCGGAGGCTTGAACGGAACTTACGATCAAGTACAAATACAGTAATTCATCCATAACTGTCTATACCACGGGTCTGGCCAAAGACAATTATCGTGAAGGGATATAGTATTCTTTGACTTTTTCCGAACGTAGAACAGGACATCGAAGCTCGAGAGGCCTCGACCGCCGAGCAGTGAAATCCGATACCGGGTCGGGTGTATCGGTGTGAATCACTACTAATCCAATGACAAAACTTCTTTATTTTTTATTATTTTTTTATGGAACTTTCACCAACATATTCGTGGCATTTTTCTAATGAAAATGATACCAAATATGATATAATTCCGATGATATTTACCCGTGTAAGATTCGCGAATTGTCCCGGTCAAGAGAACTGACTTGAATTATTTTTTTTTTTTTTTTTTTGTTTATTGAGCATTTCAGATCTCATCAGAGACCTATTTCTGCTACACTGAGCAACACAAAGACAAAGTACAGTACACTCACATTCGTACGTACATAGTTCACATTATATCAAATTAAATACGTAACTTACACGCTTTCAAGAAACTAAATATGAGAAAACAAGCTTTTATATTAGGTCGGGCAATCAACATTTCCAAACTTAAAGGCAATTGAAGCTTAATTTTACGCAGTTGCCGAACCAACTTAGATCGTTGCGATTCGAAGAGGCAGCATTGCCAAACAATGTGGTTGATATCCTGACTCTCATGCCCGCACTCGCACTTCGGGTCACTAATAATTCCTACACGATATAAAGATGACTTAAGACTATAATGATCAGCTCTGCATCGATTAATGGTTACAATAAATTCTCGTGGGAGGACTTGAATTATAAATGACCATATACATATCTGTATATGATCCGAATTCTGTCGTGTTTGGTATCATTTTAATCAGAAAATTTCCACGAATATGTATGTATATGTATGTAATGATATTTGGTCCCCTCAGAGTTTCAAATCCATTCCACCACCTCTCCCTTTACCAATCCTCAACTATCGCCTAATTTCCAATTTCAGCGGGCCCCTTCTTTTTATTAAGGTGGGTTTCGAACCACCAAAATTTCCACGAATATATTGGTGAAAGTTTCATAAGAAAATAATGAAAAGTAAGGAAGTTTTGTCATTGGATTAGTAGTGGTCTCTTGGTCTCACACCGATATACCCGATCCGGTATCGAATTACATTGCTCGGCGGCCGAGGCCTACTGAGTTTTACGGCCCCTCAGTGGAATGGGTAGGCGACTAGACAGTTATCGTTTAGACATTTTAGACAGTTATGGATGAATTACTGTATTATGCGCCGAAGCGAAAAGATCGGAGCACGGTGTGGGAAATTTTAGCGGTGACCGGTCGCGCTGATTCACAGCTTCCCAGCTTTCCCGATCTCGTCGAAAGCAAATAAACGAATGACAACGAGCGAACAGATAATTGACGAATTGCCCCGTTCGCCGAGTTTTTGCAGAATCGATGCTGAAACGCTCTTTGCATCACGCGGCCGTTTCCGATATACAGGCTGTTCCAAAATTCCTTCAGCTCCCGGAAACAGGAGATTCCTGAGGTGATTTGAAGCGACATTTTCCTTTGTAAAAATGGCCGCCGGCATTTCCCTGCAAGTTTGACCTTGAATGGAATCATAGGGCATTGAACCCATCTTAGAACGCACTATTCGATGGTGGATAAAAAAACATATCATTCCATTTACAAAAAGAAAGTTGACTTTCACCTCACCTTGGAGTGTCTACCGGGAGAAATAAAAGTTCCAGTGAAACAATATTTTTGGAGACGTTCGTCTGCAACGCTTCATAATTTATCTATACACATGCATACATTTTACTGTAAAAAGAAGACGGTACGGAATCATCTAGACGTCCTCTGCGTTCGTTGAACAATTGTTACGGCAGCCCCCCCCCCCTCACCCTGCGGGTTCATTTGTAATCAACAAATCAAATGTAATAGCGCAACGATAACGAACACGTTCCAATTATAAATTTTCAAAAAAAGAAATTCAATGTCACCGAGGGGTGATATCGAAACTTTGATTAATGCAGATGATTTGTATGTATAGTTTAAAATTTATTAGGAACAAATTGTCGTCGTGAAAATTATTTTATAAAACTATATTTAAAAAAGAAATTGAACATTATCGAGGAACGTTTACGTACGTCTATCTTGAACGTCTTCGGCGCGACCTCGTCACCGCCGAAGAATAATTCCCGAGTCTTCGAACCGACACGAAGATTTTTTATCTTGAAAGAGGGGTTCGTTAGCGAATCAAATGTTTGCGATTGTCCGGCTCGGATCCGATACATAGTATATATGTGCTTATAAAGATAAATCGCCGCGCCGCGTGTGCTTCGAATAGCTATTATGAAGTTCCCATGTAGCACATTTGCACAGTCTGAAGTTCGTTTCGCTAATTTATAGTTCCGCTCAGTTTTCAATGAGCCGTAAGATAAGTCGTAAACGTCGCCATTTCAAGCAATATTTCCCTACGGTGGTTCCCCTCGTCGGCTTTGGTTTACGAGATATCCACAAAAGAAATTTGATTTGCTAATCAATGGGCGGCCTTGATGCCGGACGTCGCTCAGCGCGGCCGAAACATCGTGCTTCCGATTACAATACGATTGGACTGGGGTTCGGTTAGATTTAGATTCTATCCCGGAGGGTGTGTTCGCAGCCTCAGATCTGCTGTATACGTACGAGAGGTTGCAAGGATTCTCAAATCGTTTCTCGATAACGCGAAGCTGAGACTTCTTGGTAGTCGCGATCGCTAGATGAAAGATCAATCTAGCGCGCAATTGTCCCAAAGTGGCCTGCTTTTGCATTTGCGAGGCTTAAATTGCAATATTCGACAGCGTGTAGCCGTCGTAGCTGTACGAAAACTTATTGCTCGACAGCTCCGACAGCAGCAGCACCGTAGCGCAGCCATATTGCTTCTCGCGTATAAGTTACATACTGCCGAATAATGCAATTTACGCCTCGAAAATGCAAAAGTTGGCCACTTTGGGACACTTGCGCGCTAGATCGATCTTTTATATAACGATCGTGACTTCCGCAAAGTCACAACTTTGCATTAGCGAGAAATGCGGATCGAGAAAAGTGGATCTAGGGCTGTGCGAGTGTGCCATCACGTTCGCGCCGATCAGAACACACTCTTATGGAGGGAAAACTAAATATTGGAAAGCAAGAGAAAAGTTAAATAATAAATTATATCCTTGGACACGCGAAATTTTTAGGGGTTCGTATGTCCGCTAATAATTACTGCTAATTAATGCGGACCCTCAATATTCCCTTATTTAAAGTAACACCGTGCAGGAAATTAATTTGACTGTCCTTGCGCGAAATTCAATCGAAACGGAGAAATCGGATGTTTTAATCTGAATCTATCAATGACTCATCGGGTGCAATGTAAATTTCACAATTACTACATAATCCAGCGTTTTGCGAATTAATTCGTCTAACGTCAACCAATCTGTATAACGTGCACTCTCGTGCGCACCATCGGGTGACCTCATACCCTTGGAAAGTGCAGTTGGAGCACGTAACGCTATTCGATTATACATATGTAAGTCGCGGCTGTCGCGTGGACCCGCGTAAAAACCTGTTTTTACGAACAGGAAATCATTGTCACGTCATTAAAGAACATACTGATCTAATTCTCACCTGACGCAAGTACGTACAAACGTCCTAATAAGCGATGCAATACTGACACTGTAACAATGGGTAGGCATCACGGGTCGCATCCCTTCCATTTGTTCCGGACGACTTGCGTGTTCATGAAACATCAATGAGGAGTAAAATTGTATCAATGAAACTATTTTCTTTTTTAAAATATTTTAAAACGATTAATATTCCAAAAACATATTCCCAAAAAATTAATATTCCAAATTCGATTACATTTAACCTACTAGTTACAGTCCTTTTAAATAAGACAACGAACAACCATTTATTTTCAATACTTTGTTGCATTCGTATTTCACAGATTACGTGAAAAAGTTTATTCTCAGCTATTTTCAAATAATATCTTATTTCAACTATTATTTGAAAATAGTTGAAAGACGGGGTCGTTGAAGTAACTAAGAATTAATTATTAGATCAGATTGAAATTTAGCTGCATTCGAAACTAGTGGATGCAATGAAATGAGAACACCGATCGTTTCATAAGTTCGAACGCAACGCGATGTGCCCCACGAGTTTTTCGAACGCGTTTCAACGAACACAGAAGTACGTAACTACGGTTCTGGAAAGATGGTTCAATAGTTTTGCTCCCGGTTGTAAAAGCATGACCATCGGCAGCATCATTTCATAACTGAACAATAATAATCTTCTTGTCAGCTGCGCCTTTTGTCCCCACTACGCGCGCTCGGCTCGTGACGGAATCCGTGGCACCGCGGCTCAAAAACTTTTAGGGCAGAGCGTCGGTCACGCGGCCGTTGTTGTGTGGGGGTTTTCGTTTCCGCGCGCGGTTTTACGGTGCGGCGCGCACCTGATAAGTGGGACATACGCTCCTGCATCTCCGTATTTCGTTGTGAACTCGCCGACAGGTCGGATCGCACCTGCGCCAAGCTCCCTACGCGGACAATCAGTGCACGCTTCACACAGGACACAGCGCATATCACCGTACCGCGCGGCGGTCGAAACAAATTACGAACCGAGGACCATCCTGCTGAATCGGAGAATTTAATCGCAAAGTAAGTCGCAACAGTGACCATTAAAATCGATTTTTTTACCATTTCCGAAGAATAACGAACTTGAAGTCGATGGTGATCCTCGTGTCGGGTTCTGTGGCCATTTTTCGAAAAACATTTTCTATCCCTTGCGAAACTCCTTGGTGATTCCGGTTCGACAATTTTCTCGGTTTCCGTACAGTGCGTCGGAAAAACTAAACAAAAAAGAAATATATATAGCGAAATTCAAGTAATCCTGAATTGATAAACGAATTTTCACGGAAACTTTTTCCAGAAATGTTTTTTTCGTTTTAACACTTTCGGAAACGACATCGTAGATTTTCTGCGATTCTTATGATCGCACAGGCTTGTAATTTCGATAATTGTGAAACTAGATTTTCTGCACGGCCGAAATGTATCGACCTTTGGAAGAGTTTTAGTATGTCATCGACTATTTTATCTAGCTAGTGGGACGCAATTTTTCGACCATCGAGACGTTTCAAGGTCCAACCGATTAAAAACCTTTCGCGCTGTTCGATCGTTTACTGGCGAATTGTTATTATTGTTGCTTACACGTTTTACATTTAGAATTCTCTTTATAAGTAGGGCAATTTGTAAGCTGCGTACGGTGTTTATGCATATGTTTGTAAATTCAAATGTACTTCGACAATTATTATAGATAATGCGAATATTTATATATACGGAATACCTAAAAGGCGTTGTAAGTCCTTGAAAGAGATGATGCGTTGTTCCTCTCGCGAAAATTAACGAAAAATGGGGGCAAATGGAATTTTCAAAATTTCCGTCGTATCTTGGAGTATCATTTCGTGGACATTACTGTTCCTCTCGCGAAAATTAACAAAAAACACGGGCAAATGGAATTTTCAAAATTGCCGTCGTATCTTGGAATTTCATTTCGTGAATATTATTCATAATACTCGAATCCGTGGTTAATTCCTCGTCTCTCTCTCTTTCTCTTGTCACGTTCTGAAAATTCTCTCGAGCCAGGTGGAATTTGTCGACGCGTTTAACTTCGTCGAAGTTATCGGACACTCTCATCTCGCTTTTGCGCCGATTTCACGTATATTCTGCGCGAAATCGTGGAAATGCGATCCGTTCGGGAAATTGAAATTTTGCCCTCGGCTGTTTATTCTCGACGAGAACATTTACGAATCGCGTCGGGCCGAATATTTTCCTTATCAATAGTAATCTAGTAATTAAATCGTATCGAGTGCTCGGAAAACGATCAACTACTTATTCCACGTTTTAATGGTTTCGAGTAAAAAGTAGCCGCCTAATGGGTAGTCGGCAAATACCGGACGGAGAAATCGATTGACAGGACGTTAACTGGCGTGATGTACGCTTCGCTTTACGAACTTCTCTGCGGAAGACGCGTCGGAAGACTCTTCCGATGCTTCTTAACGAAATACGAAACGAAAGTTCTACGATCATAGTGGGTGGTCCAACCGGAAATGGTGGCGATTCCTGTAAAGCTCGTTCGAGAAGAGATACGTTCTTGCGTTCTCATTCGCGCCTTGCTTCTTCCGCGGTAGAAACATCGTTGAAACCGTTCTGTTGTTGACGCGCGGCGAGAAAATAGTAGGAAACGACACCATAAAAGTCGAGTCATCTCCGAGTTCCAGCGACCATGGTACAGATAACTGTTACGGTCTCTTCTCCTCGCGATGAAGTATTATTTAAATTAGACCGTGGAAAGTGAATCTTCATGGAAAATACATAAAAATCTTCTGCGGCTGCCAAATTGTTCTTCCTACCGTTTTGAAATTCGTCCGCTAATCTTTATCGTGAACGCGTGATTCCTCGCTGTGGGAATGTTTACTAAATTTGTTTAACGATACGTGTATAAAGTCTGTCTTCGTTATCCGCTGATCGTGCGCGGATATTCGTGCATGATTTCGTGTCGATAAGAAAAAAGGATATCGAAGAGTGTCGTGTTTTGTGCCCAGAACGCAGATATATTGCCGTACGTGAACATCGTGGCGTTAACGAAACGGCGACACGCGTCAGAGGCTTCCCGGTAGGAGGACAGTTGTGGAATGTTTCCGAAGGGCTGCGCTATCTGAACGCGCATTTAAACAATTCTGTTTACGCGCTCAAAACGATGAGTCGTGACTTTAGCAAGGTGTGGGGTGGGGGGCAAGTGAATATAAAATAACAAACTATCTTTAGTTATGAATCAACGTTTTTTTCCCAGCGACTCTTGATCGAATCGGTTAATTGAATAGCTCTGTTCGCAATTAAATTTCTTTTTCTTTCTCTCTCTCGCTCTTTGTTTTTCACCTTTGACTTCGGACGATGCTTCTCCTTCTCGGCGCGTTTACGTCCTCCCGCGACAATGGCCCTCGGACAACGTTCTAACGACGTATCCGATATTTTTCACGCGCTTTCACGTTTCGATCCAAAGCACGCGGAGAACTTTCCATCTGGCACACTTTCTTAATTGGCTAGTCTGCTTACTAGACTGGAATTGTATCATCCTCGGGATTCGCAACGTTAGGATGATCAGTCTTTCGTGGCAGGCTCGCCCGGCATTAATTGCAATTCCCCCCCGGCGTGTGGTTTGCTCGATCGCTCGAGCGCACGCATTCTTTCTACTGTTTCTTTTTTTTTACTTTTTGCCGCTATTTTTCTCGCGGTCGATCAGTCTGCAATTTTGCCGCGGATGTTACGCGTTCGTGACATCGAGTGAACAATCCAAAAATGTCGGTACAGTAGCACCTCGCTCGTTGCGCTAGACGACGTTCCGCGACGGATAATCGCGCGATCTGTTGTCACGCTTACCCCCCACTCCTCTAGTTCTGCCAGGAGTCGCCAGTGTGCAACGAGCGAGGCACTACTGCAGCGAGTTCCAGCAGGTGGCTCGCGATACTTTCCCCACTCTCAGACCTCTTCGTCTCCGTTCCCGTGCCGCTGCGGCTGTACGTGGCGGTGGGGAGGGGTTTGCAGACTCGCTTTTCCAGGATTGCAAGGGTGCGGGTTGCGCGTTCTTATTTCTCAAAAAAAAATGTAGTTTGCATTATATAATATTGTTATAATACAAAATGTAGTTTGCATTATTCGGCAGCGTAATTCGTATTTCACAGCTACCAGGGCCGGCGCGAGGGAGGTTCAGCGCGTTCGCCGGAACCCGGTCTCGCGTTTCGAAAGGCCCTGGCGGTCTACGAAAACTAATCAGACATTTTGCAGGACCCGAAGTAGCAAACTCAATTAATTTTGGTGACGTAATCAAAGATTTTTCGGCGGAAAAAGCGAGAAAAATTATTATACAGCTACCGAATAACGCGAACTACGTCTCGCAAACGAGAAATTAGGACTTTCGAGGGCGACAGCGATCTATATCGATCTTTCGTCTAGCGTTTCTGACTACTGAAAACCCCCGATCTTTGTACTATCGAGAAATGAGACCATCTTGCAACTCTGGAAACGAGAGTCCGCCGCTGTCTTCTCATCGAAATCAACGCGGACAATTGTCGAACTCTAAATAGGATCGATCAGATGTAACGGACCTTGCAATAAAATGGCGGAAGGGTCCCGACCTCGTAGATATTTACCGTCGCGTTTAAATATTCATGCGACGCGCGCGGATTCTAACGCTGTTAAATGTTCGGAAGATTTCCGCCGAGCGGATCGAGAGCATTTTTTTCCCCGGCACGAATATATAATCGGTTTGTTTACGCGCGACGATTCCATTAACGCGAATGCAGGTCGTGCGTACACGTTTCGTCTGTTTACGCGACAGGCGCGAAAATAGCTTCGCAAGATCCGCTCCGCGGCCGATTATCGACAAGTCGTTGTCGCGTCTCTTATCGCGAAGCTTTTACCGCTTATCTGTCGGCCGCCGCTTTTCCATTTCCTCGAGAGTTTCGCCTCGCCGTCTCGCGCTAGAGACAAAGCAGCGCGCGGCGGGACGATATCTCGTGATTCATTCGGATTTTTCTACCCCGGATTGCTTTAATTGCCCTCGCGACGGAAAATTGCGCAACGAAGGACGCCAGGCGACCACGTTCAGATTGTTCTGAACCATTTACACGAACGACGAGTTCTTGGATTGTCTCTTGCTTCGCGTCGCGAGTGAAAGCAGCAAGGAACTTAAACGTTCGGTCCGAACGATCGAGGATTCCCTTGCGAAATCGCTTCGAACGAACGTTGCAATCGGCAAACACGATCGTACGCGTTTCCGCTGTCGTACATCTCTCTGATCCTCGAACGTTCTTTTTCTTCTTTTTTTCATTTTTTTTTTCGAAATGTTCCACGATTTTTTAACACCGACAGCGACAGAATCGATCTTGCGCGGTTCTTGTCGTAACCGTGCCCCGCCGAAGAAGTCTATACGATTCGTACGGAATCATTTTTATTGTTGGGTCGGAGTGAAAGTGCGTAGCGTTTTTTAATGAAAGTTTAACGAAATATCAGAATATTTATAGGTTTACTAACACTTTATCGACCGCTCGTTTTTGAGGCTGCCACACACTAAGTACCGGCTTAGTCGCGCGCGTATTTACCCGCAGTACCGGCTAAATTTTCGCTATTTATTGTGTTGTGCTTATTCCTTTTGTTTCAAAGGAGTGTAATTTTATTGATATTTATACTTTATTTTGCATTTATTAAAGGACCTTGGGAACTAACATTCATAAATAGTCGATAAATAGCCGATAAATATGCTAGCAGTCGATATACGTTGGCAATCGGAAAGCCGATTAATAGGCCAGCGGTCAATAAAGTGTTAAAAAAAATAAAAACTAAACGGCGAGAAGCGATGGAAGAGCAACTTTCGAGATAAAAAATTTTAATAAAAAAAAACGCTGCGAACGTTCATCCCAACCCAATGTTACGACAATTGTAGGATGAAAATATCTGGAACCGGTCTTGGTTAAATATAAATGTCGTTCTGCGCATGAGATGCACTTTTATTTATAGTCATTCGCGTAAAAAAAACAGTCGCGTAGAAATGTATTTATATAACGGTATTTGTTTTTTGTTCACAAATGCGTGAAACCGAGCGATCGATAAATAATAGGAAGATTTTACGCGAAGAAGTTTTTCTCCGCTCCGGCGATCGAGAGCGAAGGAAAGTCGCGCGAACGAAGAAGCTCTCGGTTGGCGACATTGTCCGTTGTCGTGGCAAAAATTCTTGGCGAGTTCATTCACGGCGAATTGATCATCTACCTTGCAATTTTTCCCACGCGAGCCTGCTAGCATCGTACGCCTGCTGATGTTGCCATTCCGACCGAAACCGCTCTGCGGTTCGGCCTTTCTTCGCGAAACGGCTCTCGCATTCTTGCGTCGAAGATGGTTGATTGTCGGACGACCAGCCTTTGGGGAACGCCGCAACAGCTGACGGCTTCGACGCTGGAAGCTGGTGGAAGCGAAACTAGCTCCTGCAGAGACGAGATCTCAATACAATGGCGCGAGAGTCCATTTTTTTTTTATAAAAAAAACTTCCTTTGGAAGTCTCCGTATTTTGACGCGAGTTTGGAACATTGTAAAATACTATCATATTGACCTCTAGAAAGTAGGTGACTTCATTGAAGTAGAAACGTGAATTCTTTTTCTTTGACCCATAAATTCAATTAATTATGCTAATCGTGCGTGGCAGATACCAGAGATTTCATCTCCATGAAATAGAAAGTAAACGTCGACGAGGTGTCTTGAAATTGAAACTCGATGCGAAAATAAACCGTGGCTTTTTAATCGGAATCGCGCAGTTACTCGAACATGAAAATTAACATAGAGCATAAACTAATGAAGGATAGAGAGACTGAACAAACAAAACTGATTCGCATAAAAAGACACGCTTGTACCAGAATTTTTGCGAGTATAGGCGTCTGTTAGATCGGTGGTCTTCGAACTTTGTCGAATTAACCCTTCGCAATCTCGGTTGTCCCTTCTGAAGGGACACGGTAGGTAACATGCGGGATGGCTCTGAGCGCAAAAGGTTAAGATAAAAAATAAAAATTACCAGTTGATCGATGAAGAAAAATATTTTTCTTTGGCTCGCGAAGCTTCGAATAAAAAATTCTGCAGTACGTAACTACCCTGTTATTATCAATGTTTAATTCTCAAATTGGAAGGGTTAGGTGAGTATAAAATTATTTCGCGGAACCCGGGATCATAGATAAATATTATAATAAAACTGTAAAAATTTTGCGTATGTTCGTGGAACCCTTTGGGACATTTTGTGGAGTCGAATCGCGTCCGTAAAATTGAATCCAGCGAGTGGGAATTCTTGTGCGAAATAATCTTGGTCGATTAAAGAGTTGAGCCTCTTTAGCAAATGCGAACGAGTCGATGGTACCGCAACAGTGTTTCGAAATCGTTCGAACGTGTTTACAGCGTTTGCGTTTCACCGATTAATTCTCGTAAATGCATTAACTCCGCGAGCCCAGCGAATAGAGCCGTTAGATGCTCCTAGCAATTTCGACGGATAAAGGAGAGTCGTTTCCATTGTCACGTTCGTCGCGCAGCTGACCTAGCACCGCGGCCGATGGAAGAAACGTGAGCTGCTACAAGAATAGAACGATGATCTCTTTCGCTGTCGGATCGGGATAGTAACGTGTAGGAAACGAGGGAGACCGGATAGGTCCAGCCGGCGATCGGTAATGACCTCAAACGCGCCATTGACCTCGTTCGAGCAGAACCTGTTTTCCAGCGACGAAACTTCGCTTCTTTCCTTCCTCGTTTCCCCTTCTCTCTTTCGCTACGCGGTTTCCCGCTCGTTCCATCTCTGGTCGATGATCGCCACCTTTCTCTGCGGATACTCTCGTGACAGGATGCAGCATGTACCGTTCTGAATCCGACCGAAGATCACTCTGACTAGCCCCATAACAGGGTCACCTATAGCAGTGGGATCGGACGATACCATCCAGCTGATTTTCACTTTTTGTTTTTTTCTTTTTGTGCATCTCGGTCACAGGTCGACGTATTTTTGCAATTATCCTGCATTCGAGGAAATGGGTAAAAATTGTACGTTCCGTTGCTTTTTATTCAAGCGATTATTTGTTATTGTAATGTAATTATTCGCAATTGTAAGGTAAGTATTTGTAATTGTAATGCAATTTGCAATTGTAATGTAATTATTTAAATGTTGCTGTTTATCGTCATATCATATCAAGTAATATAGTTTCTAATTATCTTCAATAATCATGAAAATGTTCTTCAAAATTTATAGTATATCTCTCTGTATACAAGGTGAATTCGATAAAGCAGGACACCTAAATATCTCCGTTACTTTTCGTTGTACAAAAAAACTTCGTAGGACAAAGTTACACTGTTTGAAGGGCCACATATAACGGTGTAAGGGAAAAAAATTTTAAGGTCATTTTTATAAGATTTCAAGGTTATCATTATTCAAATTACCTTCAACCCAGAAAAATGATATAAATAAAATTCAACGTGTAAGATTCATTTGATGTATTTCTGTTACGCCAAATGTTCAAAAATACATCCCTTGAGCTGTTATACATTCAAATGTATCGCAATACACAACATAATAACAGATTCGGTGTTGACAGGAGGACAATTATGATATACCTTCACCTATACGTTCGTACAGAATCGTGTTTATCCACTACTAATTACTCTGAAGACCTTCTTGCCATCAGATTTCCACAGTTTCTAAGATTTCTCGATCAGTTTATCGATGAACGTTTCACAATGCGTTATTCGAAGGAAGGTAAGATTGATATGATTTTCATTTATGGAGAAAGTCGACAGTGTTTAAGAGAAGCCGTGCAGTTGTACAAGGACCGATTTCCTAATCGTAATTGTCCATCAGTTTCCGTTTACTCCAATTTGATAAATAAATTCCGTGAAACTGGTAGTGTCGAAAATAAAAAACGTACAAAGGGAATATTTTTGAACATTTGGCGTAACAGAAATACATCAAATGAATCTTACACGTTGAATTTTATTTATACCATTTTTCTGGGTTGACGGTCATTTGAAGGTCATATTGTGTTACATGCATGAATTCGTTATTTTGTCAGCTACAACATTACGTTAACGAAAATATATCATTCCATTTAAAAAAACATCGATAACCTTGAAATTTCATAAAAATGACCATGAAATTTTTTTTTCCCTTACACCGTTATATCCCTTCAAACAGTGTAACTTTGTCCTACGAAGTTGTTTTATACAACGAAAAGTAACGGAGATATTTAGGTGTCCTGCTTTATCGAATTCACCCTGTATAATTTTCGAAATTATTTCCTCCGCGTCGGATCAGCTCGAAATAGTTTCGGGGAAAGCGAGGCTCGTTAAAACGTTATCGGTTCTGATGAACGTAATTATTGGGTAGTTAGCAAAACTGTTATCGAAATTTCGATTAACGTTACCTGCCGATAATAGTAATCGTCGTAATCGTTCTGTCGTTACATTGACAAATTGCTGTTGGGATTATTGTTACACATTTGTCAAACCGAGCACACAGAGATTCGGTATGTATAAAAGAATTCGCAAACCGCCGAAGACTCGCGCCGCTCACCTGAAAGCCGAGCACAAGAGATAGTATTGCGTTACTGTTCGTGGTATACAGGGTGTCCCAAAACTACTGCGTTAAACTGAAATGGGAGGTTCCTTGGGTCATTTGAAGCGACATTTTCCTTAACAAAAATGGCGGCCGCGGCTTTGTTTAGGAGATATTAACGAAAAACACGGACCAATCAGAGCGCGACCTAAAGCGGCGAGCCGCACCCAAGGAACCTCCCATTTCAGTCTAACGCAGTAGTTTTGCGACACCCTGTATACGCGCGCTTATACGGTGCTTATGAATCGCGTAGAATTAATTTGTACTAAAGTCACGATCCGAGGAAGAGTAGTGTGTCCAGCGTTCGCTTATGGCGCTCGTGATCTCACAATTATACCGATTACGTCACATTGTGAATAGAGAATTAGGAGAAATTGTGTAACGACGCCTCTTACGCGCAGATGCGTTTTCGTTGCAATATCCCAGTTGCACAAGAGTCGGATGTTTCTCAACGAAAACAATCGCGTACAGCTCTGCCCTATCTAGAAATATTGACAAAAATTTAACAAATAACAAATTTGAAACATTTCTTATCTCGATCCGACTCGCCACGGTCTACCTATTTCTGGCACCGATTTGGGACATCTCGTTTCACTTTCTCCGGAGCTTTACCGCACTTTCGATGCTGGCAAAACCAACAATTTCTCGCGAGCTCTCGAGTAGAAACTTCGGAGGAGTATTTCAGAAATCACGATGTCTTTGATTTTAGCAAAGCCGCGCGCCCCTTTCGAGAGATCGACGTTCGAGAATAAGACGTTCGGTGACGCGGTCGGAAATTGTTGAGTCGTCAAGAGCCGGCGAAACATTCCTGGTCGCGTATCCTCCAGTCGATCTCTGCCTACGGCCATCGACATGGATTTCGCTGGTCGATCAGCGAACGAGACGCGTTCGTTCCTCGCGAACGTGAAAGGCTTTCTGTAGCTGGTTACGTTAAACCGTCGTCCCGGCGATCAGAACCCAGTAACCTAGTAAATAAATACTTTCTGAAATGCAAAATCCCACCGACTGTCTCGTTCCACTTCCGCCACGTGATTTTAGACGCGTGAAAGTTCCTGCGTCATTGTCATCAAACGCGACGGATTTATTCGTCGCCGTCGAGCAACACGACCACCGAACATGCCTCCGTTCCTCCTCCTCGCAGATCGCTTGCTGTCTCGACCGACTGGCTTTTCGCGAACGGGGACGGTAACGAACTTGGTACACTTCTTAAAAATACCATTGATATTTATCCTCCTTTAATCGCATTCCTGCAATTTGCCACACAGATTCAGATTTCAGAACGTGGACTTTTTCTGTTTTTTTAATAATTTCTCTTAAAAGACTTTATTTTCTATTTCCGTTGACCTTGCGTGACCTTGAATGACCATTATAATAGGTATTCGTCTTGAAACACCCTATCAGAATGTAAATAAAAAATCATACCGTTCCATTAAAAAAAACAGAGTTGACCTTCATATCTCCTTAACGTCTCCACCCATAAAAAAATTAATGACATCAAATTCCGAGCGCCTCGATATCAAGTAAGTTTGGTCTGATGCATTCTCTTCCATCTTCAAAAGCAAGCGATTTATTCAGGTGACCTGTTTATAGTGCCCCACCCTGTATATTTTATATTTATATCAAAATAAGAAGAAGACTTCATATTTTGATTATTAAATAAGAAGAAGACTTCTTATTCTGATTATTAAATAAGAAGAAGACTTCT
>CM052217.1:7342372-7355401 GCA_028454225.1 Lasioglossum leucozonium | reverse complement strand
TCCATAAATATTTCTACAGAATGAGATACAGCAATGACTCCCCTTTCTCCTCTACCACTTTAGCATCACGGTACTGCGATTTCTCAACATACTATAGCACTTTGCCCTCCAAAGTTGTCTGCTGGAACAAGGCAGACTTATCTACACCGGGTCTATAGGTATATATGGTCTAAGAGTCTAAGGGTTAGTTAGTTAGTTAATTCTTTACTCTATTTTGTTAAATAGAGATGGCGTTGGAGAGCCGGAGCTCTATCTGCCCAATTCAAATCCGTAGCAAGAATGAAGTGTACAGAATATTCAGTTCTTGCTAAATTCGCGAGCTGTCAGTAACGTAGACCGCGACATCGAAATGGTACGAGGGCGACTCGGAGCGTACCTATGTAGACAGGAAAGTCCACGAGACGCGGTGTCTTGCGGAGAAGCCGAGAGAATGACGCGTCTGTTCGAATGCCGGTGGTAATGATCTGATTACAGTGTCGAATGATTTTTGCAGTGAGTGACTCACAGTTCGGATAGGTAGCGGCTTCGACTTTCTGATCGAGGAGGACCAATAACGTTGCCAGGCATGTGCAAATCAGGCTCAAAATGAAACAGAGGCTGCAGGTGAAGCAGAGCAGGCCCGTCGTCCCATGGCGCACTTGCGTATCCGCCGATGAATACGCAACGTCGCGGTGTCCAGCAGCAGCGCCACCACAACTTCGTTTCGTCACCTTCGTCGCCATTCAGGGCGCACAAAGTACTTTTACGAACACGCGAATATATCACCTGAAACATCCGGAAATTGTAACAACACTTTGTTTATTTATGACTTTTTCAGCGGCGAAAATCCGCCTTGGGACGTACTTGGAATGTACGGAGACGAGTTTAATATAGCGGGAAATTTAAAATACATCGAAATACATCATACGAGCGACGAACGATGAATGTGTGCGAGGACCATGACCGAATACAGGGTGGTCCATTAACGATTAGCGCGTCTTAGCTGTTCTCGAGAGTATGAAAAAGCTTTCACGCGATAGAACAAGCAGCGTCGCTATTCTAAACAAGTGGTAATTGTGCATATTAGGGGCCCCCCCACCGACTTCGATGATTTTTTAATATGTTGTCAGGGTGAAGATTCTGAACAACTTTTTCCTTACATGTAATCGCCGCTCAGCCTTAGTTTTTGAGCTATTTGCGAAAAACTGCAGTTACTACTACATTGAATTTTGCCTATACGTGCACGTCCGTGATGTCCGTATGCGTCAGCACGATGCGACCGCTCGTCAACTGTTTCACTACGATTATCGAACAATCTATATACCGCGTGAACTTTTTAAAATATATGATGATGAAGAATTAGGGATAAACTTCCGAAAAGCCCATATCTCCGATTTTTTTATACTCTGGATTCTTACGTAAGAATTAGTACATATTACGACGACGGCTAACGACTGTGGATGACCCGAAAAGTTTATTTTAAGAACGAGCGGAAATGACATTAGTTTGAGTTAGGTTTGGCTTAATAATTCCCCACGGTTTATTATTAAACTAACTCCACTTCCAGATTAACAACAACTTCAGTTATCTAGCCAAACCTAACTCAAACAAATGTCATTGTCGCACGCTGTTAAAATAAACTTTTCGGGTTATCCACAGTCGTTAGCCGTCGTCGTAATATGTACTAATTCTTACGTAAGAATCCAGAGTATAAAAAAATCGCTTTTCGGAAGTTTATCCCTAATTCTTCATCATCATATATTTTAAAAAGTTCACGCGGTATATTGTAGATCCTTCGACAATCCTAGTGAAACAGTTGACGAGCAGTCGCATCATGCTGACGCATACGCACAGCTCGGACGTGCACGTATAAGCAAATTTCAATGTAGTAGTAGCTGCAGTTTTTCGCAAATATCTCAAAAACTAAGGCTGAGCGACGATTACATGTAAGGAAAAAGTTGTTCAGAATATTCAGTTTTACAACATACTAAAAAATCATCGAAATCGGTGGGGGCCCCTAATATGCACAATTACCCAAACAATTAATGTTGGCGGCGCTACAGGGTCGATACAATGTTAATAATTAGCAATTTTGAAATTTAACTGTTTCTCAACGTTTCGATCTCGATATGGATCATTATCAAGAGAAATTTTCGTCTGTAAAGTGTTGTATGATTTAATGTATGTAACTTAACCCCTTGCCGTACCATTTTCTTTACGGTTACAGCGATTAAAAGGTCTTCATCCCCAAAAATGTTGTAGAAGAGAAAAGAATACGTATAGTTTTTGTATTGCCACATTGATTTTAATGCTGAAATATTAATTACAAACAAATCAAATTTTATTTCGTCTAAAAAGAAAGGCGTCATATTCGTATTTGTTAGACTGTTTAAAATCTTCATCACGAGTCTGACTCGTTAAAATACGGCAAGGGGTTAATGTCGTGCGCGAAATTTAGGGCACGTTAATTATGCAACGTGTCTCTGAGTCACTATGCGGGGCTTTTGATGTTATCGTACTATTCCACTTTTTGTTTCGCCTGATTCCAGCACATCGAATAATTGAAATCGTCGACTTTTCCATGTTTCGATGCGATTACAACATAATTGGTACGGTTATACAGGGTGAGTCACTTATACATTTACGGCATATTGTGATACAAACATTTATGGAGGAGGCATAGAGGAGATTTCAAGGTGAGCTTGATTTTTTTTAATGAAATGCTATATTTTTGTTTATTGCGATTACCTGTTTCAGGTGCATTCCCACAGAACGAAAAGGAATCCTTACCGAAGAAGTATACATACTACAATTGCTTGCAGCGCCTACTTTAAATTATTCGAAAGATGATAACGAAAGTTCGTCTGAACGCGACGAAGTTGAGTCGTGTTCCGAATGTTAGTAGAAAATGAAATTTTTTATTTGAGTTATCGATCGTAGTTGAATAACACAAATCGAATGATATCGGCGCTAAAAAGTGATAACTTTGATCGAACCTAGCGCCGATATCATTCAATTTATGTTAGTAGAAAATGTAGATATTTATGTAGCAATGAAAAAATTTGTTCGGTGCATGTCTTCACACGTATTCAGTTTTAACAAACTTTAAATATTTTTGTGTAAGGCTGTGTTCACAACTTCCTCGTATCATTTACGTCGAATACCCTCTCAAACAGTAATATTATACGTATTCTCGGTCAATGCAATGAAAGTCGTGTTGAAGGAATTATAAATCATCACGTTTCGAGTAAACAAGATACATGACAAAAAAGAAAGGAACAACATCATTAAGAATTTAATGCCACTAAATGTAACGTCACATATTGTGTGCGCATCGGCATGGTTCCAAAAGTGACGATACCTCGAGGAGATTAAATATTTAAACAGAAACCGAGAAGAGTTTGCCGGACACTGTCGTTTACCTTGCTTCGCTCTGCTGAGTGCAACGCTCTCGGGCGCGCTCGCGCGCGCGTCCAAAGAAGCGCACCGATCTGTCCACGCACCACTGACGCGCCGTCGACACTGAATCACCTTTAACCAGGCTTATTAAACGATGCCAGCAGCCGCGCGGTGATCCCCTTTCTTCCGAAGGCGAGCCGCGCGATTCAACAGCCGAAAAAACAAGCGAGACGCTTTCCTCGAAACGCCGCGTATCGATTCCCGCTCGATCGGCGACCCGTTTCGTTTTATAACGCGCAGTTTCGCCCGATTAATCTCGCCGATGATCCGCTGGTATTCGTGCTCGTCGCAGCTACGATGATTGTTTATCGGTCGCGTGTCGAGATAAACTGTATCCTCCTGGCAGCCGCGAGCAACGGTCGATCTGTGCAGATCGTTGAGCCAGGGTCGCGTGCGATCCAGCGAAAGCGTAAGATCGAGCGAAACGTTTACGCGAGAAAATCAAGCGTCGATCGCACCTTGGGATTAACACTTTCACTATGGTTCCAATGAACCGGCACCGGAGAGATCAAGTACACGCCGTTTGGTCGAGTCCGGCGTGCCGATCGTTCTGCTGAACTGGGTAGACACTTTTTGACCGTGCTCTCTTTGTCGATCGTCGCGTCCTTCGATAGAGAGTTTCACTATTGTCACGAGGACAGCGACTAGAATGCGCGTCACGCATTCCGCCTCTTCTAGATCTAAATACAATACTATCTGTACCGCCGTTGTTCAACGTATCGAATGAATTCACAGTTTTATAAGTATTTGGAAGTACATATTTTAACGATTACCATTTTTTGGATCAAAATTTCGAGTTTTTACAAATTGTACCTCTAGTCCAATTGCCACGTTGTGATCTATTGATTAAATTAACCAGAGAATGGAATATTATTGATGTTATTCTTCGATAAAGTTGTTTTTTATTTAGCTTCGGACAGACGTTAGAAGTTTGATTAATTCACACAGTTTTATCCACTGTAGCGGAGACAATGATTAAGATGATATCTGTCGATAGTGTCTGCGTACCTATTGATAATAGATCGTAAGATACAATTTCGATGACATTCATATTTCTAATCTTGAATGACTCGAGTGTTAGGAATCCTAATTTTAGCGAAACGTGCACGACAAAATTAAACGAAAGAGAATTGATCAGTTTCAGAACGATACTGAGGAAAACGATAGCTAACCGTTTTGTACCTTTTTGTACTTTTCAGGTATTGTGGCAGCAATCAAACGGAAATGTCTTTTGATTACAAGCGGTTCCTCCCTCTTCCGTCACTCATCGAAGAAGAACTGCAACAAGCACACGGGGCTACACTATTCATGTAGGTCGGTTCTCAATTGGATGCAACGTAGACGGAGCTGTGCGCGAAGCCTTGCTCAATTGGACCGAATTACTGATGCGCAATGTTCCGCAATTGTTGATTATTCAACTTGGCATCTCTGTTCCACGTATCCGCGAGCCACGAAAATCGTTTGTGCACCAATTAATTTCGCCAGACACGTTCTCTCGCCATTCGATACATATTACTCGCGGAATTCATTAAAATGAATTGTGCGTAAACGGCGTTGTTAAGTAAACGAAAACGGTATTCACCGAACAAACGTAACAGGCTCAGGTGTTACTGTCAACCGGGTTACCGAATCGCATCGTTGCAGCGAACAATGTGTTTGCGGTGTGAATGGGCAGTGGAAATATTTGCGATCAGCGTAAACGCAAACGCCTCGCGAAACGAATTAATCCGCCGTGTGTAATTTATGACACCCCCCTCGCGAGTCAACAAAAGTTGGGAAACCTCTCTTGCGAATAATAATAAGCTGTAATTCGCGTTATTAATTTTCACCGGAGTGTGAACGAACTATGTGACATGGATATTTTATAAAAAACATTAAAAATATTCGGCGCGGTTGAAGTTTCATTGAAACCATGATAATTTGATCGCCCACTGCATGTATAGATACTATAGAAATCTAACCGATCTTTTATTTATATGTTTCAGCGACACAGCAACTTTGTTCTTCTTTAACGTTTACTGAACTGTACACCAAATGGTTAACGACGTCCAGGAGTATTCACGGGAAACAGGATAGAGTCGCAGTGTCGGCCGCTTCTAAGGATAACAATAATTTATTCATAAATACATTCAAAGTTGTCGATATTGTCCGTAGTAAACCGTACGCGCGCAACAGAAACGTCGTTCCGTTTTCAATTAGCCACTTATATCATATGCCCTACGCACTACGTTCTTATTGTTCGTTTTTCTCGATATACAGATTCTAAGATACGCTCGTGAGATCGAGATAGCGTGTTTCGTTGAAAACTGATTTTCTTATATAGAACAGTGTACTCGGAAACAGCACCGAATCTCACGAGATTCAGCGGCACGAAGCAGCGAAGAATATTTACAGCCGCTTCGCGATACCAATTGGCGACATTCCATTAATTAATCAAGCGAGCAGACCGAACGCCGTTACCGAAAGCATTGATATTTATCAGCTCGATCGTCGCCAATTAACCGTGTCGATGCAATTGTTAAGATAATGCACATATATTAAAAGATAGAGAACGATGCGATAACAGCCGAATGCAACGGTAAAGCGAGATTAACCGTGTAAGTGGTTGCATTAGCTTTCAGCAATAAACATTAGCGGAAAATGTGTTCGTTTTTTTTTTTTTGAACTTGCGGAACTTATTTTTTTCTTTAATTGCATATTATTTTGCCGGATCGGCTACGAATAATATACCCTACTTTTGCTATTAAATTCTCTATCAGGTATGTACAGATTCTGTATAAAGAAAATAGTCCTCGATCGATTATGTCCATCGGGGCTAACCGATTACCTACAATTTTCACTTTTTTTCATTTCGGTAATGGAACGTGCTCGCGAAGCAGGACACAATAATTGAATAGTAATGCACTGTTTTTATTCGTCACCTGTACCATTGGTTGATTAAAATCACGTCGATCTCTAAAAGTACGCGGGCGTATAACATAGCGTTCCCCGTGATATTTCGCCAAACGTGTAAAAACTGCGACTACCGAAAAGAAAACCCGTTTAAATAAATATCTCCTCGATTCGCTTTCACGAATAATTCTTAATGATTAAATAGCACACGCTCGCGGTGCTAAGACTACACCCGTCATCGCTACAAAGACGAATCCTCGGGCCTTACGATAATCCATATTAACCGTATTAGCCGAGCGGTATCCCTAAAATTCCGTGCTCGATATGAATTGTAGTAAAGCGCACTGCGGGTCTATATGCGAAATAATAAATCCTGTACAGAATTGCACGAAAAAAGTTTCTCCAATCGTTAACAATATATCTATATAGTTTTAGATAAATCTTTTACAATGTTACCTACATATTCTATGGTAAACAGCATGTGGAATCCGCAGTCCGCCAATAATATACAATAGGAAAAGGTCGGAAGAGACTCTGAATTCGGAAACGATTGGTTCGCGCGTTTCGCGTTGAATTTTTCATTCGGTCTCGGGCACGCTAATTATTTTCGACATCTTCGGTAAGAAATAAATAACGTAATACATACAGAAGTACACAGAACGAATCGTACGTTCCCACGACCGATTTCCACAGCTATCGGCTCGATCGTGTTCGGTTTCTCTGCTTGTGCGTAATCGAACTTGCCGCGGCGAATTTTTGTTTGCGGAAGCGGTCGGTAAGAATACAATAATCTAAATACATGTCGTAAGGCAACTCGTCGATGTTGGATTGTCGCACTCGACACTGTTCTCCGATCGTGTCTCATCATTTTTTATTCCTCGCTATATATTCGTTCCGCCGATCGTTAATTATTCGCTCTAATTGACTCCCCTCCAGTCGGTTTCCCGCTTGCCGACCATTCGTGCCCGATCTCTCGAGAGACGTTTTCGCGGAAAACAAACGAGGATCGAGCCCGAGTCCGCTACTGCGTGCACAGATCGATCCGTATCGTCGACTCGTAGATCTCGCTCGCGGATCACGAGAATGCTTCCTTCGTGTTTCTCTTTTCCTCCCAGTCGATAAAAATGATTAACGGCAAAATACTCGCCCCGCTAGGTCGCGTCAACTATTTTTGCGGATCGCCTGCGAGAGGAATTTCATTTCGCTTAGGAGCTAAGTGAAAATTTGACACTAAAAATACGGACAGAAAACTTTTTATCCATGATCGATTTAAATTTAAATTGATTTCAGACAAACAATTTTCTGTCCGATCGCTAATGTTATTTTCTTTACGGTTGTAGTTTTCGTCGAATACGGTTGGACGATCAAAAATATGCTGAATTCGCGGGGAATCCGTGCGAATTCCGATTTTAGTTGACGCATCATTCACTTTCGTGATTCACAATTGCATAACAACGATATAATAATTTATTGAATCAGACTAAAGTAGAAACAGCGTTGTCTCGACCAAGCCACCAATTGCTTTCAAAGAGCGTACATTTCACATATTTACGGAACAAATGAATTTTCCGAATTAACAAAAGCTTATTATTCTCCATATCGAATAACGGCCATGAAACATTCACACGATTCCAGCTCGATCATCGTCACCATTCCTTCGATACTGAGAAACTAGTCGAACAATCGATACATTGTATACGGTTTTACAGTGTGTGCTTTGGTTACAATGGGTCTACATCCGCCCGAGCCGCATTACGATCGGGCCCCGTATAAACGCTCGTCGTTCGCCGAGCTGAATTAATCGATTAATTAATAAACTACTGTACACCTGACAGGCCTGTGATCGATGCGCATAAATACATGTAACTCGTGATAGAACTCGAAAAGGCCACGAATTAATTTGATTCCGCGCGTATTGAAAGCTGCCCGTGTTGCAGCTTCGATCCGAATATCAAAGAAATCTTTCGGTCTTTTAGTTATAGCTTTTCTTTTCTTTTCTTAAACAATTAACGTTCTCCACGTTTTCACTATTTGTTTTTTTTTTCTCCCTCTCGACCATGAACGTGTCAAAGGAACTACTTAGTCGATCGTTCGAGGAATTTTCTAAATACCGCGTTGATAAAAGATTCTCCGATCCTCACAGATTCGATATTATCCGAAAGATTCTTCGAACGATCGACCGACCGACGTGTATGTCCGTGTGCGTGTGTGTGCGTGTGTGTGTGTGTATGCGTGTATGTGTGTATATAACAAATATTAATTGACGTTGCGATCGATCGATCACCTCTCTCCTTTATCAATACGCGATCCCTACCCGCGAGAACTCGTCCCTACATTCTTAGTCGGCTTTGTTTATGATATCTACTCCCTTGATCTCCTCGGCCTCCATGTCCTGGTCTCCCCAACCCCACTTCGCACCCTCGTGACTATGACCGTGAATCTGGTTCGCCTTGTCGTACCTGTTGGCCAAAACGAACAAGCTTGTAGTCATCCGAATATTTGATTTGTCTTCTAGCGTCTCCGACAGGCGCAGCAACAAACGTATCTTCGATAATCGTTCGGGTAATTGTGCATAATAGGGGTACCCCCCACCGATTTCGATGATTTTTTAATATGTTGTAAAACTCAATATTCTGAACAACTTTTTCCTTACATGTAATCGTCGCTCAACCTTAGTTTTTGAGATATTTGCGAAAAACTGCAGTTACTACTACATTGAATTTTCCCTATACGTGCACGTCCGTGCTGTCCGTATGCGTCAGCACGATGCGACCGCTCGTCAACTGTTTCACTACGATTATCGAACAATCTATATACCGCGTGAACTTTTTAAAATCTATGATGATGAAGAATTCGGGATAAACTTCCGAATAGCCGATACCTTCGATTTTTTTATACTCTGGATTCTTACGTAAGAATTAGTACGTATTACGACGACGGCTAACGACTGTGGATAACCCGAAAAGTTGATTTTAGTTTGAGTTAGGTTTGGCTTAATAATTCTCCACGGTTTATTATTAAACTAACTCCACTTCCAGATTAACAACAACTTCAGTTATCTAGCCAAACCTAACTCAAACAAATGTCATTGTCGCACGCTCTTAAACTTTTCGGGTTATCCACAGTCGTTAGCCGTCGTCGTAATATGTACTAATTCTTACGTAAGAATCCAGAGTATAAAAAAATCGCTTTTCGGAAGTTTATCCCTAATTCTTCATCATCATATATTTTAAAAAGTTCACGCGGTATATTGTAGATCGTTCGACAACCCTAGTGAAACAGTTGACGAGCGGTCGCATCATGCTGACGCATACGCACAGCTCGGACGTGCACGTATAAGCAAATTTCAATGTAGTAGTAGCTGCAGTTTTTCGCAAATATCTCAAAAACTAAGGCTGAGCGACGATTACATGTTAGGAAAAAGTTGTTCAGAATATTGAGTTTTACAACATATTAAAAAATCATCGAAATCGGTGGGGGGTACCCCTATTATGCACAATTACCATCGTTCGCTACATACGTAGAAAATGAAATGCTTACTTCGACCCATCACCGGTACGATTGGCGCGTTTCTGTACAACCGCTGCAGGAACGGTCTTCATGTCGTACGCCCAGCCTATTTTGCTGAAGAAGTCGATGAAAGCCGTGGTGAAGTTCATCTTGTAGTTTCCCAACTCGGCCGCTTTGTAGTCCCACGGGAACACGTGGTGGTAATTGTGCCAGCCCTCGCCGAAAGCCAATATAGCCACGCTCATGTTCTCGGTCGGCCCGATCGAGCTGCGAAATTAAAGAGAAACGCGTCGGAGGATTAGACATCTTTCAACAACGTCCCGATACCGTTGGTAATTCTGTCGCGAACGTCTCTGCCGTAACTGTCGCAATTTTCTGACGGATTAATTTTTTTATTTTATGAAACATTCTAACGACACCGGAGACGATACCGTCACGATTACAAGTGGGCAAGAACCGAAACGAAAAATTCGTGCATCTCTACCGTAAAAGTCTTTTCTGATTTAAACAAATTTTTTTTTAACCTCGCCATCGTTTTTGCAGTAACTCTACCGGAATTGTCGCTCGGCAGATCCGACGATACGACAGTTACGGAGATACGCGTGTAAAATCTGTTCGGCTTTCACAGTCTAACGTGAAATAAGTAACATCATTTACTTCAATGTTGAATAACTTGAATAAAAAAAATCACACAATAATCAACAACCACGCATTTTACACAGGAAAGACAGCCCTTCCGAATGATATCAACGCGATTTATGAAAAAAATTTGTGTCGCCCCGTGTGATGTTACAAAGTTGGACTAAATTTTTGTTAACCGTAAATGTCGTCTTTATCTCGTTATAATTTTGTAAAAAAAAACACAGCAAAAATTTGAAAAAGAGCATCTGAAACTAGAGGTTTCACGCTTTCAAACCATTGTTCAACGATATCGACACAGCAATTTTGGCCGGAGTTATGATCATGTAAAGGGGTATCAATTTTCCGGGTTCGCAGAAGTGATCCCTTCATTTTTTTTGAGGAGTGCAGTTTAGCATACTCACGTGTCGTATGGCTTCATTCCCCAAATATGAGCGGCAGAGTTCACCAACCAGGTAAGGTGCAGAGCTATGGTGTATCTGGTCACGGTGCCGTACCAAGCATTCAACGGTTTCTCGTTGAAGAAGTAGCAAGGTACCCACATCGGAATGATAAAGGCTAACAGCGGCATCAGTATGATGTATAATCTGTGGGAATTGGAGGAGAAAGATACTGAGAGAGAGAACGTGTCGACGGGACCAGTTACCGGTGTCCATTTACTTCATTATTTACAACGATCAGCTTCATCGACCGATACACGTTTTTCTTTTCTTTCCAATGGAAAAATTTCGCGAAAAGAAAATTCAATCTCCTCCTACCTTTTCTGCCAGACCACGATGGGATCGCTTTCCAGGTCGCTCATGTCAAGGGCGGCGCCCTTCTTGAATACCTCGGGATGCTTGCGGACCATCAGCCAGCCCATATGCGAGAAGAAGAATCCTCGTTTCGCGTTATGCGGATCTGCGTCCGTGTCAGTGAATTTGTGATGCACTCTGTGATCTCTGACCCACTCGTAGATGTGGTTCTGCAAGAACAGCCATTAGAATGCAGATTACTGGCAACGAAAAATCTAGGAAACACGGTCTCCATCCTCCTGTAACACGGTTAATTCGTTCCGTGTCGCGTGTCGGAATTGTGCGACAAAAATCTCAATTTCCACCCTTCTGAAATTTGTTAAAAAAAAGGGAAAGAAATCCAAAGTGGCTTCTGATTGCTTCAGTTATTAGAGTTACAAGAGGGTCGAGAGCTTTAATGTTGTTTAACGCGAATGAACGAAATCTCTTGAACCGGCTGTATCTATCTTTCAACGGCAAATACCGTATGCAGGAAAATGGCGGAGGTGAAAACTTACTTGGAAAGCGACCGTTTGAAAGATCATCAAAATAAATCGCAGTGGCCACTTTGCTTTGTACGCTCGATGGGCCCACAATCTATGAGCGCCAGCTGTTATGCCGAGTCCCGAGAGCGATGACACGAGTATCACTGAAAAAAACAATATTATGATCGTGAGCACGTGATCGTTCTACATTATTGATTGCAAGCAAACGCGTAAATTGTTGCTAGCTTTTTTTTTTGAAAAATATACTTCAGAAAGTCCACTCACGCCATAGTGTCGTGACCAATTTAAGTTCGGTGCACATGAGGTATATTCCGTACAACGAGCCAACGTGAATGTACAAGAAAGCGATCACATTCCTCCAGACGATGTTCCATTTATACTTTTGTGCAGGGCTCGCCGATGAATTCTGTACAGCCAACTTTTGCGGGCTCGCTTTTTCTGCCGCTGATTTCTCCTGATGAACGCCTTGCTGCGCAGCCTCCAAGTAGAGTGTTGCCGATGTACCGAACAGGTTCGGCGCCATTTTCGTGAATCTAGAACAAAAGTGTTCCACTCGAATTAAAATGTTGCTTTCGTTAGGACCGTGCAGCTGTGTCCGCGTTACATGGAAAATAAAATACCGGAAAACAAAGAAATTTTATAATTCGACCAGTCAGCGGATGAATTCGTTAATAAATTTAAATTGGTATGCTGTAATTTCTAAAAAAGAAAAGCACAATATTGAAGTAATTAATTATAGATTCGCAAAACCATTCGCTCGTCTAGCATTGAGAAGCAAGTTCTTCTCGGGTAGAAGTATCGAAATGGACTGTATGATCGATGCCGACGCCAAGATGAAAAACGACGAGCTACGTCCTTTCATGCCGCGGAGATCTCATTCATATTCTAATTTGCCGGTTTCTAGGACTCGTTATCGGGACGAACAAAGCCCGGGTAACCGGTGTCCGGGCCGTTTCTTCGAAGAGGAGAGAGAGAGAGTCATAAACGAGCAAACGTCGCTTTTTATCTTCTTTCCCGTTCATCACACCTTTCGATGCATATGCATATTATACGGCGCTGAAAAGATTTCGCTCGGAAGGCACGCGTCTAGCGTTGGGACTACGGAAGCGTGGGGATAGGCGTGAAGGACCCATCTCGTCCCCTCGCACGCGAGTACGTTTCAGGGGACGTTTAAAAATGAAATTATCATGTTTAAAGTACGATTGAGAATTGTTTTTTTTTAATATAATCAAAATAAGAAGTCTTCTTCTTATTTAATAATCAAAATAAGA
>CM052217.1:7313227-7342272 GCA_028454225.1 Lasioglossum leucozonium | reverse complement strand
TAGCGCCGATATCATTCGATTTGTGTTATTCAACTACGATCGATAACTCAAATAAAAAATTTCATTTTCTACTAACATTCGGAACACGACTCAACTTCGTCGCGTTCAGACGAACTTTCGTTATCATCTTTCGAATAATTTAAAGTAGGCGCTGCAAGCAATTGTAGTATGTATACTTCTTCGGTAAGGATTCCTTTTCGTTCTGTGGGAATGCACCTGAAACAGGTAATCGCAATAAACAAAAATATAGCATTTCATTAAAAAAAAATCAAGCTCACCTTGAAATCTCCTCTATGCCTCCTCCATAAATGTTTGTATCACAATATGCCGTAAATGTATAAGTGACTCACCCTGTATAACCGTACCAATTATGTTGTAATCGCATCGAAACATGGAAAAGTCGACGATTTCAATTATTCGATGTGCTGGAATCAGGCGAAACAAAAAGTGGAATAGTACGATAACATCAAAAGCCCCGCATAGTGACTCAGAGACACGTTGCATAATTAACGTGCCCTAAATTTCGCGCACGACATTAACCCCTTGCCGTATTTTAACGAGTCAGACTCGTGATGAAGATTTTAAACAGTCTAACAAATACGAATATGACGCCTTTCTTTTTAGACGAAATAAAATTTGATTTGTTTGTAATTAATATTTCAGCATTAAAATCAATGTGGCAATACAAAAACTATACGTATTCTTTTCTCTTCTACAACATTTTTGGGGATGAAGACCTTTTAATCGCTGTAACCGTAAAGAAAATGGTACGGCAAGGGGTTAAGTTACATACATTAAATCATACAACACTTTACAGACGAAAATTTCTCTTGATAATGATCCATATCGAGATCGAAACGTTGAGAAACAGTTAAATTTCAAAATTGCTAATTATTAACATTGTATCGACCCTGTAGCGCCGCCAACATTAATTGTTTGGGTAATTGTGCATATTAGGGGCCCCCACCGATTTCGATGATTTTTTAGTATGTTGTAAAACTGAATATTCTGAACAACTTTTTCCTTACATGTAATCGTCGCTCAGCCTTAGTTTTTGAGATATTTGCGAAAAACTGCAGCTACTACTACATTGAAATTTGCTTATACGTGCACGTCCGAGCTGTGCGTATGCGTCAGCATGATGCGACCGCTCGTCAACTGTTTCACTAGGATTGTCGAAGGATCTACAATATACCGCGTGAACTTTTTGAAATATATGATGATGAAGAATTAGGGATAAACTTCCGATAAGCGATTTTTTTATACTCTGGATTCTTACGTAAGAATTAGTACATATTACGACGACGGCTAACGACTGTGGATAACCCGAAAAGTTTATTTTAACAGCGTGCGACAATGACATTTGTTTGAGTTAGGTTTGGCTAGATAACTGAAGTTGTTGTTAATCTGGAAGTGGAGTTAGTTTAATAATAAACCGTGGGGAATTATTAAGCCAAACCTAACTCAAACTAATGTCATTTCCGCTCGTTCTTAAAATAAACTTTTCGGGTCATCCACAGTCGTTAGCCGTCGTCGTAATATGTACTAATTCTTACGTAAGAATCCAGAGTATAAAAAAATCGCTTTTCGGAAGTTTATCCCTAATTCTTCATCATCATATATTTTAAAAAGTTCACGCGGTATATAGATTGTTCGATAATCGTAGTGAAACAGTTGACGAGCGGTCGCATCGTGCTGACGCATACGGACATCACGGACGTGCACGTATAGGCAAAATTCAATGTAGTAGTAACTGCAGTTTTTCGCAAATAGCTCAAAAACTAAGGCTGAGCGGCGATTACATGTAAGGAAAAAGTTGTTCAGAATCTTCACCCTGACAACATATTAAAAAATCATCGAAGTCGGTGGGGGGGCCCCTAATATGCACAATTACCACTTGTTTAGAATAGCGACGCTGCTTGTTCTATCGCGTGAAAGCTTTTTCATACTCTCGAGAACAGCTAAGACGCGCTAATCGTTAATGGACCACCCTGTATTCGGTCATGGTCCTCGCACACATTCATCGTTCGTCGCTCGTATGATGTATTTCGATGTATTTTAAATTTCCCGCTATATTAAACTCGTCTCCGTACATTCCAAGTACGTCCCAAGGCGGATTTTCGCCGCTGAAAAAGTCATAAATAAACAAAGTGTTGTTACAATTTCCGGATGTTTCAGGTGATATATTCGCGTGTTCGTAAAAGTACTTTGTGCGCCCTGAATGGCGACGAAGGTGACGAAACGAAGTTGTGGTGGCGCTGCTGCTGGACACCGCGACGTTGCGTATTCATCGGCGGATACGCAAGTGCGCCATGGGACGACGGGCCTGCTCTGCTTCACCTGCAGCCTCTGTTTCATTTTGAGCCTGATTTGCACATGCCTGGCAACGTTATTGGTCCTCCTCGATCAGAAAGTCGAAGCCGCTACCTATCCGAACTGTGAGTCACTCACTGCAAAAATCATTCGACACTGTAATCAGATCATTACCACCGGCATTCGAACAGACGCGTCATTCTCTCGGCTTCTCCGCAAGACACCGCGTCTCGTGGACTTTCCTGTCTACATAGGTACGCTCCGAGTCGCCCTCGTACCATTTCGATGTCGCGGTCTACGTTACTGACAGCTCGCGAATTTAGCAAGAACTGAATATTCTGTACACTTCATTCTTGCTACGGATTTGAATTGGGCAGATAGAGCTCCGGCTCTCCAACGCCATCTCTATTTAACAAAATAGAGTAAAGAATTAACTAACTAACTAACCCTTAGACTCTTAGACCATATATACCTATAGACCCGGTGTAGATAAGTCTGCCTTGTTCCAGCAGACAACTTTGGAGGGCAAAGTGCTATAGTATGTTGAGAAATCGCAGTACCGTGATGCTAAAGTGGTAGAGGAGAAAGGGGAGTCATTGCTGTATCTCATTCTGTAGAAATATTTATGGAAACTATAACTGTAATATACATATATACATGTATTTTATTTTATTACCCGTTCATTTTTACTTTACCCTTATTATTTTAAATATGGCTAACTCATTTTTTTTGTCGATTATAATCTGGGAAAAGTTAAATTTTAATGTAGAAGTTGATAATATGAAATCTGTATTTATTTCCTCATAACTTACTTTATTTAAAAAAAGAATAGTAAGAACAATATTCAATATGCATGTATATGGCGAATACACTACATATATTATATATAATATACGCAAGGTAATATAAAACAATAATAATATCAATAATATTTATATACGGGTAATACATACAATATATATAATACATATAACACATATAGTACGTATAATACATATGATACAATGTGATCCTAATTATTAATTACAAAATAAAATAGTTTTCGTTATCTTATTTCCACTGGCAACTACTGGTAATGCTTCTACCGCGATACGTGCTCCGTCTCATTCACTATCCACCATTTTGAATTATCTCAAAACGAGGCTGGAGGGCACCAGATAATTTTAGATCTCGGAACATCGCATCGTATGCACATACTATATCTATGCCGGGTCTATAGGTATATATGGTCTAAGCTTAGACTAAAGACAGGTTTGAATTGGGCAGATAGAGCACCGGCTCTCCAACGCCATCTCTATTTAACAAAATAGAGTAAAGAATTAACTAACTAACTAACCCTTAGACGTAACCTTTCGGCGAATTGCGAACGAATACCCGGCTTCTTCAAAAGAGGAGTGGAGGGGATTTTCTTATTGCAAAAAAAAAAAACAAACAAAGATGGTCGTCTTACATCGAAAGAGGACCGTGCCTCGTGCAACAGATTCTCCCCGTAGATAGACATGGAGATAAAGTTTACGTAAACAGTTCTTGTTTGATCGTGTTTCAGTTGTGCCCGCCGCAAATGCACGCAATCCGCAGTCCGCGGTTTAGCCGGAACCTGCTAGAATGCCTAGACGCGAAATTATCGTGCGTTCCCCGCGCGATTTTTCACCGGTATCATCGGCTTATCACGGTCGCGATACCGCTATCAAAATACCGTTCGGCCCGTGCAATTGCCAGCGAACAGCGCTCGGTACGCGACGTCCATCCAACGTCTGTTTCGTTCTCCTCAGCTCAAGCCATCATGAGCAAGCAAACTATCGACGAGCTGTCCTTCCGGCTGCCGAAGGACGTGAAGCCGCTGCATTACGACATTTATCTGCACCCGGACCTGGAGGAGGGCACCTTCCAAGGTAAAGTGACGATTCTGATCGATGTCCTCGACAGAAGGAGTTACGTGGCTGTTCATCAGAAGGACCTGAACATCACGTCCACCAAGCTGAAGACGTACGACCGCGAGGTGGACTACGAGTTCGAGATCCTGGAAACGATACCGATACCGAAGAACGAGATGTTCGTGGTAGCGACGAAGAACGAGATGCACTCGGGACTTTATAACCTGAGCTTCGAGTTCAACGGCGCGCTCCAACCGGACAAGATCGTTGGATTCTACTCGAGCAAGTACAAGGACTCGCAGAACCGAACCAGGTTTGTCTCGCGTTCACGCCGGTGATCTCATCTTTCAGCCGGACACAGAATCTACGTCATTTTTAGCACGGACCAGAGAATGCGTTTCATTTATTTATTTAGCACGAATCAGATCTAGAACACAGACTTAGGATCGGTACAGACATTGCAAGCAATTCATTTTTCTGTCCACGGTTCTGAATTACCGATTCTGTAGAAAATGCTACTGTACAATAGCGGCCTCTATCGAAATGGAGCGGTCAGCTAGTGAACTACATGACGTTGCAACGCAAACGGCGTGTGTCCGAGAATGCTAGATTTTACAGCGTTGTCAGCTTTAAAAGTGCAATGTTGCCGCATTATATTCACACAAAAACCGTCGATGCTCGCATCGAAAGCGTTTGAACGATTCCTTTCCTGCTTGTCGCAGCTGTCAAAATTCCGAGACATATAATCGAAGAATACTGAGAATTGAATCAAAAAGAAACGTTCAATAAATCATGTGCTCAAGTTAATAAAATTTTAATAAGAATTAATAACACATGAGTAAAAACAAAGTTTATATCTTACGAATCAAATATGCTAGTTTCTTTGTACAAACAAGAATTGTACAAATAAAAAAGTATAACAAAAATGAACACAATTAACTGCAACTTAAATTGTCAAAATATAGTGAATTCTTATTTGTATAGGCATAAAAAAGTGCAAGCACAATCAGGCTTGTTTTATTAAACTTGCAAGTCGTTATTTTAAAAGACGAGAATAATAAATATGTGTACGCTTTAAATAATTGTAAAGAAAGTGGAGCATTAGTTTAAAATATGCAAAATTATTGCAATATGCTTTCTTTAATAATACGAGCAATATAACAAAATTAATTTTACTATAGTTCGTATTTTTATTATTCATTCTTCGTAAATACTATTTTCTCTGTTCGTACTAATACGCCTAAATTCGCGAATTATCGGTAACAGTGAGCGCGACCCCGAAATGGTACGGGGGCTCTTAGAGCCCCCCCGAAGCGTGGACAGAAAAGTCCATAAGATGCAATGTCTGTACTGATCCTAAGTCTGTGTCTAGAACTTGTTGCAGGCCTGGGTTAGGTAGCTCTGATTCATGCTACAGGCTGAATAAAAATGAAACTCATTCTGATCCGTGGTAAAAATTACGCAGGTTCTGCTCCAGGCTAAAAGATGATGCAGGTTCTGTTCCAGGCTAAAAGATGATGCGGGAAAAAGTTGGGACACCAAAACCCCGGGCGTGAGCACTCTCGTTTCCTCTCTGGTTTAACCAGTTTAACATAATAGAGCTAGCTCATGCCCTGGTGCATTGCTTATCAATAGAAAAAAGACTATGTCTTTTCAAATTCGAACCCTTTTGTAATTATGCTGTACGTTCAGTACACCAAGATGGTATTTCTAAGAATGTATTAGTAGCGCTAAAACTTATGATTACCATGTTTTTTAGGTATATCGCTACCTCGAAGTTCGAGCCAACTTATGCCAGAAGAGCATTCCCCTGTTTCGACGAGCCAGCTTTCAAAGCTGAGTTCACGGTGAAACTTGTTCACCCTACCGGCGACTGTTACAGCGCATTGTCTAATATGAACGTTGAGGTAATTCTTAATTCTTCGAAATTCTGTTGTTCTTTGGTCAATCATTTTATATTGCACTAAGTGCTTGTTCGTTCCACGCGATTAACAGAGCACGCAAGTACATCAACCGTCGCTCGGGTTAACAACGGTGACTTTTGCAAAAAGCGTGCCGATGTCCACGTACTTGTCCTGCTTTATAGTCAGCGATTTCGTCGCTGTTACCAGCATGGCGAAGAACCACGATGGCCGCACGTTTCCGGTCAGCGTGTACACCACTAGGGCTCAAAAGGAGAAGGGTACTTTCCCACTTGATATAGCTGTGAAGATCATCGAGTATTACATTGGTCTGTTCGACATCGGTTATCCGTTGCCAAAGCTTGGTAAGCTGACGAAATGGTTGTGCAGTTAGACGGTGTATGCCTATCGAGTTATCGACAGATGATCTTTAATGAATTTTTTTTCCGTAGACATGGCAGCTATTCCTGACTTCGTATCCGGCGCAATGGAAAACTGGGGACTCATCACTTACAGAGAAGCGAGACTGCTGTACGATAACAAGACCAGTTCTACCGTGAACATGTACAATATTGTCAGCGTGATCGGTCACGAGCTCGCACACATGTGGTTTGGAAACTTAGGTAATTATAATTTATCATACGAATATTACGGAATAAAAATTTCGTTTTAATCGCGTCTGATGTTTATGTTGAGAAGGTAAATGTTTATATCAGCTATACGTATGTCCTTTTACAGTTACTATGTCGTGGTGGCATGATCTATGGCTGAACGAGGGCTTCGCCTCCTTTATGGAATATAAAAGCGCCAATGGAATTCTTCCGGACTGGGGATGGGTTAGTTCTTCAATAAACGATTATCTAATATTCTCAAAGTTGTCTTCAGTGCCAATTAATCTATTTCACTTGGTACGGTTTCAGATGGACTTATTCCTCGTCGAACAGATTCACTCTGTCTTCGTGACCGACGCGAAACTAAGCTCACACCCAATAGTCCAGACTGTCAACAACCCCGATGAAATCACCGCCATTTTCGATGATATATCCTATAAAAAGGTATGAGCTACCAGTGCAAGCCTTTATCAAACTTTTAAAGAAATATAATAACTACATGCACCTTAACGTTCTCCATTTAATTTTCAGGGATCCTCGCTGATACGAATGATGGAACATTTCATACAACCCGATGCCTTCTACTTCGGTATTCACACGTACTTGAACAAGTTCATATATCATAACGCAGAAACGGCGGACCTTTTCAAAATCCTCGAAGACGTGTCGCCGGGTCGTTTGAACGTGACAGCAATCATGGACACGTGGACCAAACAGATGGGTTTCCCGGTGGTGAACGTAAAGAAATCTGGGAACAAATATATCTTGACGCAGAAACGATTCCTTGCAGACCCGGACGTTCGGTGCAATGCATCTGACTCGGAATACGGCTACAAGTGGACCATTCCTATCACGTACATCACGAACAAAACGTCCGAACCAACTCTAGTGTGGTTCGATAAGGAGGCGAGCAATTTAGCGATCGAGCCGAATGAAACGATCGATTGGATCAAATTCAATGCGGACGAGGTCGGATATTACCGTGTTAATTACGAACCAACCGAATGGGAAACTTTGAACAACCTCCTCCGCTACTACCACAAGAGGTTGTCGGTGTCGGACAGGGCGCATCTTTTAGAAGACGCGTTCAGTCTAGCAGCTGCTCAGGAACTCGATTACAGCGTCCCAATGAATATGACAGCGTACCTTTCTCGGGAATACCATGCCGTCCCGTGGAGTGTAGCCGGGTCGAAGTTGACAGCTATCGATACTCTGCTGTCCCTTACCGACCTATCGTCGAAGTTCAAGAAGTATGTGAGAGATTTGGTCGATGGTCCGTACCACGAGGTAGCCTGGACCGTTGAAAACACCGAGGATCACGTCGCTTTGAGACTTCGAACGTCAGTTCTTGACCTAGCTTGCTCCGTAGGGCACGAAGAATGTCTCGAAGACGCGGGCAACATATTTAAGAGTTGGATACAAGACTCGAACGACGTTCGTCCTCATATCGACATTCGCGCGCTAGTTTACTATTACGGGATGCACCATGTTGGCGACGAGGCGTCATGGAACACGATGTTCCGACGATTTGTCGCTGAAACCGACTCGACAGAGAAGCTGAAGCTGATGCGAGGACTGGCTGGAATACGGTCCGACTGGATACTTAATAAGTTCATCGCAACAGCCACCGATGAGAATTACGTTCGCTCACAGGACTTTTTCGGCTGTTTGTCCGCCATTTCCGGAAACCCGATCGGAACACCGCTTGTCTGGAACTGGGTTCGGTCGAACTGGGACTTCCTCGTGAACAGGTACACCTTGAACGACAGAAATTTGGGCGCTTTGATCCCGAGTATCACCAATAAATTCGCCACGGAGACGAAGTTAAACGAGATCAAAGACTTCTTCGCTAGATACCCCGATGCGGGCGCAGGTGCGAGAAACCGCGCGAAAGCTCTTGAGACTGTATCAAATAACATTAAATGGCTCGCGAAGAACACCGACAGCCTGCGGACTTGGCTGAATGCTCGTGTGAAAGACGATTGAGCGATGCGTGTACGCGTACAGTCCTTGACTACCTCCATCGAAGAACTCTTAAATTACTGCAGCAATAAGAAATGGCCCCCCTTAGTCTGGAATTATTATCTGCTTCTACTTGGGTGATCAAAATTTAGAAGCGGCGGGTATGTGAGTCATTATTCATAGGGAGAAAAATGTTTAAACAAAATTTATGCTTCGGGCGGTCATCGTAGCATTTATTATCGTTAAAAGATACGTAATAACCAAATGTGTTTATACTGTTCCCTACGAAACATGAATAAATTTTTTATAAAATTTTTGTGTTTTATCCCAACCACCGAGGAAAGTTTTACAACGTTTGAGGTCTGGTCCAGGCTGAGGAATGAAGTATAGCTTCTGATTCAGGCCAAAGTCGAAACCGGGTCTGTTACAGGCTAAGAACTAGACTAGAGGGCAGGGACAAAACACGAGCGTCGTGAGCACTCTCACACAGACTTGGGACTGATCCTAAGTCTATGACTCTCATCTACTCTCTGCTTGAAATTTTTATCTTTTATTCGTTATTCGAAATTTTTATTTGGATAAACATTTTGCCTAACTCAGCTTCCAATGCATTCGCGTAACAAGAGTAACAGAGTTAAAAGGACACAATATTCTTGTGTTCCATACATCATTTATAGAATCCCCGACACGAGATATCAGATTCTGTCAATAACAGCGGCGCACAGTGGGGCATTTTGACCAAAAAGCTAGCCAAAATTCAATTTTGTACACTTTACCATCAGTCGATAATAATAATTGCATTTTGTACCTAAATAGATTGTGAATCAAAATACAAACGTATTTTTGTCACTGACCTTCGCGTCACCGTGTAGCGTAAATCGAAAGGTATCGTTTACTTACAGTGGTCGTGTTTTCTGTCGTAGTTTTTGTTTGAGTGAAAATTTACGGAGATTGGGCTCTGGATTCTTCAGAACCATAGCACAAGTATGTTGATGACTCCTACACGTTTAGTTACAATAATTATGTTTAATTTAGGTAGCTATAGCTCATAAGAGTGCTAGAGGTATATGTTACTAGTTTGAGTACTGTATATGCATATAGTAAGCATTTTGTTATAGTTCTAAGCTTTTCTAAGTACTCAAATACAATTCAAACGGAAGTATATTTATCGTAGAAGATAATCCTTAAAAAAGTAGCCGCGGAATACCGCAGCTGTATTTTTTATAATTTTTTTTCTGTAGCAAGTGGTATTTTTCGAAATGTATAAAAATGCAATTATTGTTGGGTGTCTCTTCCAGAACCTTCAGGGGTCACGGTTATAACTCGAGAGCATAATTTAATATTTATATAATAATAATATTTATAATTTAATTTACTATCTATGGTAAAGCATCAATTCAAAGTCAGATGGCTAGCAGCGCATAAAAAGAAATTCGCATTTGAAAAATTTGAACAGTATACGAGAGAGACTGCGATTCTTTATGTTCAACTGTGAACACAACGTCTCCGACCATGCACAAAATTTTAATACATGGTCCAGAAGTAATTTCAATTTCCCCGCTTCTTATTGGGCAGTTGTCAGAATAAGCATTTCCGGACATATCGCTTAAATTATGCTAGGAAATGTTCTCGGGAAGCCTGTAATTTAGACGTTCTAAATAAGTTACCCCTCGCATCTGATCCCTTCCTTACTGGCACGAGACAAAAGCCGAAGAAGGCAATTACCATTGCCTCCAGAACCGAGAGGAATTACTGACCCCGAACCTGCCGAAGAAAGTAGTGACGAGTTTTAAATAAAGTAAATTTATTATATGTAAACACTATTTTAATTTAGTAATACACCTGAAATGTTCAAACAAAAGGAAAAATGTAATTTTGTAACAAAACAACACCAGCGGACTTATTTTCTTATATGAAATAATTTTGGCCAGCTTCTTGGGCAAAATGCCCCACTGTGCGGCATTTGAAAATATAAGTTCCAGAATATTAGTTTTAGATGTGACAGCCCCCGGAACATGAGAGAAAAATACATTGGGTGATTGGTCTACTCTTATACCTCGTCTGTGGTATTTATAAAGATGCGTTATAAAGATCAATTGAATTATAATGTAACATAAAAATTATAGAAAATTTCAACAATTACATTCACAAGTTTCGTCTAGTATTATTTGTGAATGATAGTCGACGCCTATTGAATCTTCTTCGCTTGGTCGCGAAGGGACCAAAGCGATTTACCCGATGCCCTCTTAGCTTCGGGTTCAACGAGACCATTTATCGGGGAAGCAACATTGAACGCGACGTCAAGGTTGATTGTAGTTGGCTCGTAGGTTTCAGGGAATACGCAAACTATGACGCAGACTATGAAAGAATTGTAATTCATTCGTTTAACACTGAATCTACCGAGCATTAAAATTGCGACTGTAAAATAAGAAAACACAAGTTTCTCGTAAAAAGAATGTTTCCAGATTTTTGTCAATATCACAACGACAAAAAATCAAACCCAAAAATGGTAGAGTCGTTGGGGACAGTGTTGGGCAAATTTTATTTTAAATAATAAATAATTAAATAATAAATAAACGTGCGATTTTAATTGCAAATAATAACTAAACTTTTTATTTAAATAAAAGTTATTTAAATAATTCCATAAATAATCTATTTATTATTTCTTATTTGCAAATAAAAGTTTATTTATTATTTGGATTGAGGTAGAAATCAATTAAATAGTTTTTGGTCTTCTCTTATTTCTTGTATTTTGTATATGTATGCACGTGTATATTGTCGCACGTGTTGTCCATCTGTCGGAGTTGAAATTGTCGGAGCGCGGTGTTTGTAAATAATCGGCCGATTCGGAGCTAATCCGTCCGCGTCTTTTCTCTGCTATACCAGCAACCTTTTCAGGTATACCGCTAGTGGTTGAGCCCGCCGGAGGGCGGACTAATGATAAAAATACAATTTTTAATTTATTATTTGTTAATACAAATAATAATTGCAAATTGTATTTGTAAATAACAATTAACTTTATTATTTTAAATAAATTCATTTAGACTTTCTTAAATAATAAATAATTATTTCTGAGTTTTAATTGAATATCCAAATAACTTGTTATTTAAATTATGATGTAAATAATTATTCATTTAAATAAATTTATTTATTGCCCAACACTGGTTGGGGAGTTGTATGAGAACGGGCAACTTTGAGCAACCTGCTCCGTCGAAACGCTGTCGAAACTGATAGGGGACGAAAATGGAGATGTCGAATCCTTGGCGGCGATCGATCATATCAGTCGCGGTGGGACATCTCCGCGCTTAGTGTCGCGCCAATCTCCCGTTGATCCTCGGTGCGTCCCTTGCGAACCGAGTCCGCGCGGTGGGTTTGTTGTCTGCGGCGCGAGCAACAATGTTTACTTAACAAGGCGGGCGGAAGAGCGTCGCGCGCGGAAGGACCTCTCGAAAAAGTGGCAGTTTTACTTCATTCGGTCCGCTGGCACGCGTGTTCCCCGCGTATGTTGCCGGGAAACCCGAGGCTTCGCCGATCGTGACGCGTCCGCGAACGATCTTCCGAGATCGGCAATCGTCGAGAGCGATCGTATGTACAAATGCCGGGTGATTAGCGATCGATTGGCCACGAGGATCTACGATATCTTGCAGGTGCTAGCCAGACCAGTTCCACGGAGAAGCTTATCCGAGATCTGGTAGGAAAAATACCATCAGTTTGCGTTTCGTGTTGTTCCCGGAGATGGGACGAACATGTTTTTTTTCTCTCTGCTCGGAAAACTGTTTCGACAGTAAACATGCACTTCCATAAAAATTTGAACGTCTTGTGCTGTCATTCGGGAAAATTAGATGTTGCGGTCCTTTGTGCATCGTGGACGTGAGAAATATGACATAACCGTTTTTTCTAACCTGCGTCCTCGACAATTTACCACTACGAGAGGCGCAGCAACTTCTAATGTCGCTGGAATAATTTTTCAAACATATTAGAAGAATTTAAGAATTGTTGTACCGTTCGAACAAGTGTGGATTTGATTATTTTAACATTTACGAACTTCTGAGAATACATGCTTGTAAAAAAACTGTTCTGACATAACCAACTGAAACAAATTTTTCATAGATCATGTATCGAGTAAAGAATACAGAAAAATCGTTACAACAAATAGGAACGAATATTTAATGTTTTGTTTCTAGCTCGTTAAAGATTGCTTCAGCCTTGAAAGAACCATCAGAGATATCGTTTACGATATACGTTGATGAACATCGATCCACTCGGTTCTCGAATGCGAGCACTTTTGAATAATAATATTTTTGTGCGCTTCTAGAGCATAAAAAAAGCTAATAGACTAGTGACATAACTCGAGAATACGTGATACATAGGACACGTGAAAAAAAAAGTGTTGCACACCAAGCTTCTTAACGAGATGAAAATGACGCATCCACGATCAATATTTATAATCGAGTGGAATTATGTGGCCATTTGTTTCTCTTTCATGGTGCTGCATTATTGTAATTGAAAATATCCATTTAGCGACACTGTAGGAGCAGCGTATTATACGTCGCGTCGTAAAAGAAAAAAAAATAAACATATATTTTTCCACATTTCCGTTCTGATAACTTGATACACTGTGCTAGAAACGCACGAAAATACGTACTAGGAAATTTGAATCAATACGAAGATAGCATGAAAGCAGCCCAGTCATATTTTACGATGACGCGAAGGATACCGCGCGTACACGAGTATACGTACATATATACAATACATATATACACGCGTGTAGAGTTATTGCGCGGAAACTGTTATGATTCATTGTGTCATATAAGATACTCGTAACAAGTATTACAACAAGTTCTCACACTTGGGGCACCGTATTGCCGAAATGACGTAATGTTGGACATGAACGCGAAGATACGTTACAACTGCGATAAGTGAATCGTACGAGCGGGCGTGCTATTCGTTTCCAATTGGTTCCTAGCCGCTAAATGATTTCGATCCTGTCAGCAGCGGCGTAGACCTCCCGTAATATCCTATTCTAGGGCGGTTGTACTCCTCGAATAAAGAATATCTGTAAATGACGAGAATACGTAACTGAGAACATTAGTGGAATCTAAATACAGTGTTATATTACTTTCGACCTGTTGAACACATTGAAAAATAATAATAATTGATAAACAAATTCCAGTGGAAGATATTTGTTTCGATCACTGATCGTTCGTCTGCTAAAGCGAATATTATTTCACGACCACGTCTGTTACACGATTAGATTTAAACTGGCACACGGTTTCGGCGATGATTTCATAGCTCGGTGCCGTACAATTCTCGCTGTTACGGTTTTTGAGTGTTAACCATGCCCTTGTGTAATTATTTGCTTAGCGTATCGCTATCGTTGATGATGTTCGAATGGTACACACACAGATTGCAGACATCAGCGAGCATTTCTTAGAATAATGCAGAATCACTAATAAGTTCCAGGTTATAAGTAGTTAAAGTATTTACGAATAAAATAATAAGATATGCTATTAGACAATGCCGGCTAGCAATTGTTCTCAGCGAAGTAGCAATTATTGAGAAACGCGATGAAGATTTTAAACAAAGTCGAGATAAGTAGACGAGAGTCAAAAATACGAAGTGCCCTTTTTGGAAATAAAAGTGCGGTGACCTTGAGAATTATCGAAAAAGGTTTTTCCAATTTTTTTTTCATTGCAACGTATAGCCCATCGCAAACTAATCATATTTTTTGTCAGCAATTGTCGCAAGTACTTGAAAAATCGTGAGACTGTTACGTGGGACAACCTTGTATATCTCGCGCGGTCTTCAGAAGCAACTCGAAAGAAGTTCTAAACACTAAACGAATGCGGGCTAACAGACGGGGAAGACCGATTCGACCGTGAACTATAAATTCCCAACAATAAATTCTAATTAAAGCCTCTACGGTTGGAAATGGAAGGCGTCATCGAACAACCAAATTGCGTTGCTCGGTCGCGAACGCTTAGCCATCGATCTCGTGTTCTCGATCGTCCTTGCAGCGAACTCTGCGACCGTAAACATTTATGTACCTCTCCAGTAAACCATCTGCATTCAGCATTTCGTTTCAGCAACTAAACGATCACGGTTTTTTACAAAAAACATATTTAACAACTTGCACTGATATTTATTATAGCGTTTAGAAATTCTTTATCGTTCAGAATTTCATGGAAGAAAGTTTATATATTTATCGCGCCAAATAGAATTTTATTTCGTTTTATAGGAAAAACAATAACATAAATATTCAGTAGATAATGAATCAATTTCGGCGCTACAGGTTCGATCCAATATTACTAACTAGCAATTTTGCAATTTAAATTATTCTCAACGTTTCGATCCAGATATAGACCATTGTCAAGAAAAATTTGCATCTGTTAAGTATTGTATAATGTAATGTATGTTTAACAACATCGGGTAATAACAATAAAACTTTAACGTACTTGCTACGTTTAAACAATTTCTACAAATTTAATAGTGGGAACAGTCCTTTTTTTATAAATTAAAGAGTACTTGTTGACAAAAATATTCATTGGACTCTGTGCAGAATCTTCATCACGGGTCTGACTCATTATTGCGTGGCAAGGAAAGATATTTTTAAAAATGATTTTCCAGGAATTTTCATTTCGGTAAAACTTGTTTATTTTTTGCTATAACTACCGACACGCTCGCCGAGCAATTGTTTCTCCACGAATCCCAATCGTCGCGGTATTTCCCCCCGCTCCGTCAATTGTAATTGCACCTCTGTCCTAGATGTTTCACCGTGGCTGGGCACGTCGTTGCGTAATCGGTTGCGTCATTTTATTACGGCGGAGACGGTGTAATCAATAATTTTATGACGAACGTGGGCGGTGACCATGAAAGAAAAGCTGACGAATTTTATGCGATGTAATTACCTCCGATTAATTTGCCACCTACGGGCTCGATCGAACGTCGACGATCGCTTTCCGACGGGGCTCGACGGAATTTCAAGTAGGAAGAGACTCGGTTGCGACAGTTTGTAAAAGTTTCAGATTTCTTTTCCATTTTATTCTTATTTTTCCTCTATATGTTTCATGTAAATTCTACGGAAAAAGAAACGGCGGATAAATATTTTTGTGCCATGACCCACTTCGATGTAACCGTGCTCGGATTTCTGCAGGGCTATGAAAAACATCCCCCGCAGTTAAGACGCGCGGCGCCAGAAGACACGCTGTTCCCTCCCTTGGAGTTGTCTCATTAACGTCCTCGTCTGTGAAACGAGCTTAACAACGTACCGGAATAGTTTATTGCTCGCGGTAAAAATAGAATAAACATTTCAAGCAATAGAGGGTTTGTTCTTTCTCGGATAATTGAGAATTTCATCTCCCTGCTGATTATAATTTTTACTAGAATTATTACGGAAAAATTCACGGTTCATTGGCGAACAAGAACGAATATAATAATTGTTCTTGGAGAACGAGGAGATATTGGCGGAAGTTGGACGACGGAGAAAAAATATATCGAGGAGCGATGCTTCCTAGTATGACTATCGCCAGGTGTCTCGAAAATAAGTAACCAGATAAGATACGAAGTGGGACCATATGTTCACACGAAAAATCATGATATAAAAATCAGAAATCAAGATACACACAATTCGTTCGCGGAACCGTTATCTATTCAACGGCGACGTTAAACACGATTACTTTCACTAGCGACTAAATATGTATTATTATATCCGAAGATGATTGAGGAAATAACATTCGCTCGTTGCCAGTCTCTAGTTCAAGTTCAATGGCGCTGTCAGTTCTCTTATTTTAAAGGAATTTAATTTATTGCTCGTTGCGCACGACATCGTCTACATATACATAATTTAGGCAAATGGTTTGCCATTATTGTTAGAGAATTCGGAAAAAACTTGGCAAATCCTCTTCTTAGTACATTATCTTGAGAACAACAAGTCCCACTTGAGATAAGATTACAGAAAATGACATTAGATCACACAAAATCTAGTAGCACCATTTTATTTTTACTGCAGAACACATATACGCGTTCTGATGTTAAAATTCAGGAACACTGTGATCCTAATGGTGACGCATGCAAGTATCAATTCGTTTATTTTATAATATTGTATAGTTCTTGAAATCACAGAGTTTGAACAGTAAAAATATCAATACTAATATTTTATTAACAGTACAAAATATATTAATACAGAAAATATAACATTAAAAATATAATAATAAAATTATATTAATACTGAAAATATAACATTAAAAATATAATAATAAAATTATATTAATACTGAAAATCTAATATGAAAAATATAATAATAAAATTATATTAACACTAAAGAGAATATTATCTTCAACCAATTAAACATATTAGGAAAGAAAATACTATTTTCTCTAATTTGTTGTAGAAAATTCTTATTTCGCATAATTATCCGCTGTCCAATCTCAACACTAAATAATAAGAGAAATGCTCTCCGGTTTCCCAGAAAGTTTGTTCTGCCGAATTTTAATTCGAACCGGCGATGAACCGCGTCCCGTATATCGGGATTTCTAGAAATAAACAGAAGATCGATCGGTAAAAGCAATAATCTCGCACAGCTGTGCGTCGGCGGGCGGACACGAGCATGGTTGCTCGACGTAACATTTCAAATTTGTCACGTTGAAACTAATGGATCTCACGAAACAGCATAATCTTATCTGGCATTATGCCAACATTATTTCCTCTATATTCTGCTTTTATCAGTCGCCAGCCTGTCAGTTATGAACCTTCCCGAAAATCTGATTATTATCGTAACCGATACAATCGAACGACGGTGTATTCTTGGTGTGATTGATCCATTCGTTCGCGGAACGCCACGCCATGGTTTAACGATTAAGCGAAAACGAACGGGTCGGAGCAGAAACTCATAAGATTCTTGCGAGCCGTGATCCGCGGTAAGCAATCGTACTAAAATGTGTTCGAACCTAAAACAGCATTATCAACGATATTCGTGACACGAGGGGTAGCAATATCTACGATAGTGTCTCATAATACCTGCGTCGCACGCAGTCTTCGCCGCCGGCTCGTAACGTGTCATCGATCGATCGAATTCGCGAATAGAAAAAGAAAACGGTACCGAGTAACAGTTGCCTGAAACGCAGGTAATGTGGAACATCGGAAAATGCTTGTTAACCCTTTGACATACAAATAAAATACAAATTAATTTTGATCAACTCAATCAAATCAGCGTAAACTTAGAAACAGAACATTTCATTTTGAAATTTGCGTTGCTATACAACATTTAATGAAGTAGATATATCTGTGGTTGTAATATTATTTTTTTTGAGCCTTTCGAATTTCTTCTCATAACTTTTTGTAAATCCAATACTCTAAAGCTTAATTAATGATTAAACGCTAAATTAATCTAAATTAAGCTAAATTAATCTAAAGCTTAATTAATAATTAATGATTAAATTTTTTTTAATATTGTGACACGCAGTGTTATAACCACGAATATAGTGTTAATGGTCAATAATTAAGTAACATTATAAAATATTAAATTAGTAGTTCCGCAAAGTATTTACGTCATAATATATTGGCAAAATTAAATTGTTTTCAATCTATTATAAGAGAAATAAACTTCCGCTCCAGTTCGTTGCGATTCAGGTGGAAAATTGTTATTTCGCACAAATAACCGGCGTTTAGTCTAGTCTTGTTTGATAAGTTGCTACCGGGGAATTAATATTGTGATTGCAGAATCGATTTGAACGTCTCGGGAAGCAATCCAGGCAACGAAGAATGTTAAATTGGGACTAGAGACGTTGATTGGAACAGTTTCAAGAGATCTGCCGGGAGTGGAAGAAAAAATGGCGTCGTTTTTCTCGAGCAAGGACCGCGTGCCTCCCACGGCGCAGGAGGTTTGCGAGGCGGAGAGCAACAAGACGAATATGAAAAACGGAAGAGTGCCGGAGACGCAGGATTTCTTGACGGTCGACGAGAATTATCGCAGCAGCAAAGCAGAATACGTTCCAAAGATCAGATGGCCGGACCTGATCGCGCAAGTTTTCATTCACGCCGGCGGCATCTACGGGCTGTACCTCGTCTTCACGGAAGCGAAGTACCTCACTGGTCTATGGGGTGAGTGTCCGACTGAAAATATTTTCGATTTCTATTTGTAAAGATCCAATGTAATTGTAGCAACCGAGGCATCCAATTTTTTTAGACTGTAAAATATTTGACTGTAAATCTTAAACGAATCTCTCCACATCCAAATGGTAAACAATGAAGAGTAAATGTTAAAATATTAACTTTTTAATGTTATTTTACCTCTTTTATTAGTCTTTTCCGAAAGATGCATTATTGTTCGTTCGCCGTTCACTCTGTGAAAATAATTGAAATGATTGAAAAAATTGTTGATACAGAGGAACATGTCAAACGCAATTGAAAATATTCTTGTCGTAATAATAAATAGGGGTTTTATGCATTTCAGAGAAAAACGATTGTATAAATAATTTACGGAATTTACTAGTAACGATTTATTCCGATCTCTAACAATCGGAAAAATTTTTAATTTGCATAAAGTTTCGTAGCCTGGTACTTTCTCTATACAATATATACTGTACAATATTGTTATCTGGCTGCAACGAAAGCTTTTGTTCTATTTATATAATATTTATAATTTATACACATACCGGCGTTATCGCGATCTTGTTTACACAGTGGTCATGTTTTTCCGGGAATTGTGTATAATTTGCTCGCAACGATCGATTTTCGTGTCGGCGACGGAAGAATTGTGACACTCGGAAGGAACGCGAAAGGAATTCGCGAAGAAGCCGTCCCACAGCGGTGCAGGAGCTCCGAAAACCTGGCAGAAAATTTAAAAAATGAAAATCGTAGTCGAAAACATGCTTTAATAAAAAACGGGATTGGCAGATAAATATATTTTTACAAATATCTGCATATTTGGTATGAAAATAATAAATTGCATTATTTCAACTGAATTTACCTGCAAAAATAATTCTTTCCAGCTTTCTCTGGTAGCACTCCATCATCGCGATTTCTCAAGGATTTCCGATAATCTGAGGAAGTAATATTTCGAACAAAAGGAAAACAGTATTCGAACACAAACTTCTGTATATCAAATTTCGAAAAAAAATGTTTCTCGACAGAAACTAAACATCATTTTGATTTTATTAAATGTTAAAATGCACTTTTGATTTCATAGTAGTATAGCTGACGTTAAGACGACCTGCTACGTTAATAGAGTTTGTGGCGTCACGCGTTGCGCAAATTACAAGAACCAAAGTGGCACCAAAAAATTTTGGTACACTCGGTGTTTCCAATATTCCACGTATTTTCAATATTCGAGTTATTATAATCTAGGAAAAATTATAAACAGAAATAGACCATACAAATAGAGACGGTGTAAACATATTTTCAATATCGTACGAATTATATATTATTACGACGTTCGACAAAGCGTCCTCGATTTCGAAATGCTATAATCGTGGACGATTATGAATGATGCCACACGAACGAAGGACAAACAAGTCGTGTCTGGCGGAACGGATGTCGAACTTGACATTCCGTACGGTTTTCTAGGTTAGTGAATAATTTCTCGTTTCCTTTCGAATGCTAAATGCTGGTTTACGAGTAACTGGGACGACGTCTTTCGTCTTCCACGTATTTACATACATTGAACGCGTCATTTACACACAATGATGGAGCTCATCAATATTAGCCTGCGATAACGAGACCCATGAAAAACCATTTAAATAGCTATGCGTAAAGAAGCATGGTACTGCTATTTCTTACTACTAGAAAAAATTAGAGAGGAAATTCGATGTCATTTCTAAGAGAGCGCTTGAGCTGCGACCCATAATTCCCATTACGAAGTCGGTCCTCGTAACCACTAGAATATAACTAAACAAAAAAAAAATTTCGTCTCTTTGATCTTGAGAATCAAGGTCAAAATCACTTTTGCGACGAGTTTTTTTATTTGAGGTATCGAGTGCACTTGACATGCTCAAGTATAAACAGTTTTGGTGTCCCCACTTTGTCCTGCGTCATCTTTTAGCCTGGAACAGAACCTGCGTCATTTTTAGCATGGATCAGAGTTCGTTTCATTTTTATTTAGCCTGTAGCATGTATTAGAACAACCTATCCGTGCTAAAAATGACGTAGGTTCTGTTCCAGGCTGAAAGATGATGCGGGCCAAAGTAGGGATCCAGGCGTGAGCACTCTCACTTTGGTATAAATAAACAACTTCTTCAAAATAAAACTACGATAATGCACCTAATGCACAACCTCTCCCGCAGCGTTCGTGACCATATACACATCCGCATTCGGTATAACCGCCGGTGCTCACAGACTATGGTCCCACAGAGCTTACAAAGCTAGATGGCCGTTGCGGTTACTTTTGGTCATCCTGTTCACAGTCAGCGGTCAGGTAAGCCAGTTTGTTTTTTTTCGCTTCGTCTATATTCTTCTCTATCGTCAACGACCATTGCCTCGCTGAAAACACCGGTTCTCGTTCGATCACCGAAGTAAAGCGGCGTAGGGCGGGGGACGCACTAGGATGGGTGACTGCTCGGTAAAAAGCCGGGAAGTGGCCCTCTGGGTGCGTTTCACGTGTTGTTGGTAGTGATGGGCATTATCGACTAAAAACTATCGAATAATTCGATAGTAGCTGTTACTATTTTCATTCGACTAGTTTTACTAAACTATCGAATGAATTTTGCAGTGGTGGGGGTTACTATTTTCAGTCAACTGCTTACAGCACCATCTTTATGTATTCATAGAGAGAAGAATAAACCAGTAACGGCAGTAACCAGTAACTAAACTATCGAATAAATTTAGCCGTGGTGAGGGTTACTAAACTATCGAATGAATTTTGTCGTGGTGGGGGTTACTAAACTATCGAATGAATTCTGCTGTGGTGGTGGTTACTATTTCAGTCGACTGAATTATCGACTGATTTATGCAGTGGTAGAGCGGGTGGAGCACGGGTGGAGCTATCAATTCAATCATGAGATTTACTATATCTTTACTATCCTACCATTTATTTCTTTATTATTACCATTTATTATTATTACCATTTATTTATTTATTATTATATATATATATAATAGTCGTTAATGGGTAAAAAATGGAAATAATGAGATATAATTGTTAGAATCATTCATTGTTCAGTATGTCTAATAAGATATTCTAATAAGATTATTTTTGTACAGCTAGAATTAGTATACCGTGGATGAGATGAGACCTATACTGACCTATACATAGCCATAAACTATAGCCCGCAATCTAGACGTAACTACTAAAACAAAATTTCGGTCGACTAAAAACTATCGACTAAATATTCGATAGTATGTAGTAACTAAATAGTAATTAGTCGATAGTTGAATTTAGTCGATAATACCCATCACTAGTTGTTGGCAAAATAGGTGGTTCGGAACCCACCTTAATAAAAAGTAGGTCCCGCTGAAATTGGAAATTAGGCGATAGTTGAGGATTGGTAAAGGGAGAAGTGGTGGAATGGATTTGAAACCCTGAGGGGAACAAATATCATTGCATACATACATTCTTCTCTATCCACGCCTCGTTCTGTCCCCGCTGCAATGAAATACAAGCGAAAATTCGAAATTTTCTAAATGTGACATCGTCTTTGTTCCTGCACAGAGGCACGTTTACGCGTGGGCGTTGGATCACCGAGTCCACCACAAGTACAGCGAAACGAACGCCGATCCCCATAACGTGAAAAGGGGTTTCTTTTTCGCACACGTTGGCTGGTTGTTCACGACGCCTCATCCGGACGTCATGTTGAAACGCGAGGCTGTCGACATGAGCGACCTGGAAGCCGACCCGATCGTCATGTGGCAGAAAAGGTGAAGAAAACGCGAACAGACTCGACACGTGGTTGATGATGACGATTTTTCGAATTTCGATCGTACAATACGTTGCATTTCTATGAAAAATGTATTTGCAGACTCTATGTTCCGCTGTTCTTCCTGCTCACCATCGCGCTGCCGGTCAGCGTGCCATGCTACCTCTGGTCCGAATCGTTGTGGACCTCATTTTGGGTGAATTTCAACTTCCGGTTCAGCGTGACCCTGAATATAGCATTCTGTGTCAACAGCGTGGCGCACATGTGGGGTCAGAAACCGTATGACAAGTAAACTTCTCTCTGTTCCTCGGTCACGTGCGAGTCGGAGCGAGTCCGGACCTGCCCACCTTCTCCCGTTACAATCAGGAAAGGGGTGGATCCCTGCTTTACCGACTCCTCGCACGTTGCGAATAAAAATCAAAGAATTATCAAAGAATTATATTAAACGATCGGTAATATTTCCAGGCACATCTCACCGGTGGAGAACCTGGCGGTCTCCGTAGCAGCTTTGGGCGAGGGTTGGCATAACTTTCACCACGTTTTCCCATGGGATTACAAGACTGGTGAGCTGGGGAACTACAAATACAACATCACCACAGGGTTCATCGATACGTTCGCGAGCATTGGCTGGGCATACGACCGGAAGTACGTGTCTCCGTCGATGGTTCGACGAAGAGCGAACAGATCCGGCGACGGCAGCCACGTTTGGGGCTACGGCGATGCCGATGTACCATCCGAGGATCTTCAGGAACTGAAGAATATGAAGTAGATTGAAGAAAAAGAGAAAATTTGGGTCGCTCGAGAACGACGTCAGATTTTGATTTAGTGGACCAAAAAGATGACGCCGTAGGGTGCAACAGGTCGCACGTTGACGGTGGTCAACGTCGATTGTTCCGGGTACCATGGACTTTCGCGTACGAAGAACTCTTTCGGACCAGGTGTACGGAAGATACGGACAATAACAGTTTATCTTCCGTGTTTGCTCGTTTCACGTGCCTGTGCAATAGTATTCTGTCGTCGACGAAACGTTGTATTTTTTAATTAGACGTTGCGGAAAGTATTCGTTGAACGAAACACGACGGGCAAAATGGGTGAAGTAGTCGCAGTCTTCTCCAGGCTTCTCGTTCTGCGATTCGAGAGACATAGAGATATTTTTACACGTATTATAGTTTCTTTCACTGCCTTTGGAAGCCGTTCGAAAAGCCAGCATCGTGCGATTGTCGCGTCGAAATGAAAATCACGAGAAAAGCAGACGAGTGGAAAGTGCAGAGTGGTTAGAAGAGAATCGAATTTCATTGGTTTGTTCGAGCCATGGTAGAAAACGTAGCGATATCAAATTTCTGTCCGTAATGTTATTGCCATAAGTTGACTCCGGTCATTCTGCAACATTCCACTGGAAATGATAGTTCCTCAAGAGGTGTTCTTCGCATATTTTCCTTCGACAAAGTGCTCACTATAATTTATTTATTTTATCGATATACTCGGTTAAGATAGAACGCATGTTTCAGCACAATATTGTTTGCGATAACAGACAATTTCTCGTCGTTCATCTCATTCCTCCCATCTTATATTTTGTCTCTACATCTGAATTTCCGTAGAATTTCCGTACGAACGACGACCGGTGTTTGCAGGGCGTTGCGACGAACCGTAAACTTAGGAGAAGGCCAAGAACAACTCGAGAAACACATTACCAAAACGCTACTATGTATGTTCGACCGAATGAATATTGTAAAGCTTGCAACAATAAGAGGACAAGCAACTACGTAATCGACCAGCGTCAGACCGATAAATGAATAATTAATTCTACTGCGCTTTGTTACGTTTTCCAATAAATTTTAATTTAAATATTCAAGTGATCTCCATTTCCTTACGAAAGCAGCGTAATACTATACAAGTATTTCAACATTTCCATTGTTTCTCACGTACATTATAACAACATTGTGCCTACTAATTTCGGGCTACCAGCGGGACTTCTTCGTTGCCGAATTACCGTGAAAACTTTGCGGTACGGTTCAAATAAAATCACTTGTAATTTATGGAAAATGTATTTAGCGAACTTGAAATCACCGTGAACGCTTAAATCTACGACCATTGACACTTTGTTTGGTAATTGTGCATATTAGGGGCCCCCACCGATTTCGATGATTTTTTAATATGTTGTCAGGGTGAAGATTCTGAACAACTTTTTCCTTACATGTAATCGTCGCTCAGCCTTAGTTTTTGAGATATTTGCGAAAAACTGCAGTTACTACTACATTGAATTTTGCTATACGTGCACGTCCGTGTGTCCGTATGGTCAGCATGATGCGACCGCTCGTCAACTGTTTCACTACGATTATCGAACAATCTATATACCGCGTGAACTTTTTAAAATATATGATGATGAAGAATTAGGGATAAACTTCCGAAAAGCCCATATCTCCGATTTTTTTATACTCTGTATTCGCATCATGCTGACGCATACGGACAGCACGGACGTGCACGTATAGGCAAAATTCAATGTAGTAGTAACTGCAGTTTTTGGCAAATATCTCAAAAACTAAGGCTGAGCGGCGATTACATGTAAGGAAAAAGTTGTTCAGAATCTTCACCCTGACAACATATTAAAAAATCATCGAAATCGGTGGGGGGGCCCCTAATATGCACAATTACCAAAAATATTACGTAAAACAACTTTACAGAAACAAGGAGAATACATATAGAAATAATTGAATGGTTACTATAATGCTATGATTATTCCTATTAAACATTTATAAAATATGTAAAAGTAAAATTGGTAAGTATTATGGTAGATTAGTAAATTTTGAAGTTGAAATACAATAAAGTGGTAATATAAGATATTAATTAGCAATCTGATAAATTTTATTATTTATATTCACAAGCAAACTACTCTAACTTAAATGAAATATAATTTTTCTGAAGAAATGATAGTATTAATACTAAACCTATTACGACTAGTCAAATGACCAGTTCTAGATTTTTTATTTTACATAAGAATTGAATTTTATAAGAAATGACTTAATAAATATTGAACCGTGCAAAGTCTAAATAAATTAGATCTTGTCATTTTTATAAGGTAACATGTGCCTGTTACTTGTCTAGCTCTGTACATTAAGTGTTAATTCATCTATAGCATACATTGCGTAGGTCTACTTAAATTTTATATTTCTATGACAAAATTGATGGTTGTATGTACTAAAACGTAAATACAAGGAAAATATATGAAGGAATGAATGAGTCACTGCATGTCTTCAGTATAATAATTTCTGTCAATAGAACATATAGTAGTACTAACCTCATATTCATGGGGTGGCATTGCATCGTCTCTCCATTGATACTTAAAAGTACCCGATGGTCTTATACCATTCCCTTTAAAAAAGTCAGCTTTGAATGTAATAGTCCCACCTAATACTACAGGACCATCATGGGACAATGTAATGTTATAATAATCAACAGCATTAACTGTAACAGGAAGAGTCTTATAAAATGATTGAAATTGTTTATAACAATTTGCACAATTACAAAATAAATATAAATAAGTTTTGACAATTACGCAGTTTAAAAAATTGGCTAAATTACCTGGAAATGTAGATAACAGATACAAAAAGAGACCCCACGAAAAATGCACTACCTGCATTTTGTACACTGATGAGTCGTTACATTTATTTTAGAAAATATTTACACTCCGTGATTTTATTTGTCAATCGTGCTCCAATTAAACACATATCATAATGTTTCTAACTGTAACATGTTAGCGTTAATGATTGCCAACTGTATCATTTTATTATACACATTGTAATAACTTGATACATCAAGCGTAGGAAGTATTTACATATAAGAATGTCAAAAATAATCGTCAGAAACCTTTTTCAAGTGGTTTTGTTTCAGTTTTATTAATACTACAAATTTCAAAAAACACAAATTGTGTGTCATTCATGAAAGAAATTCTCTAGAAACCAATGCAATTACACATATGTATGTAGAATGAAATGAATCATCTTCACCTATGATAAAATATTTTCTGTGATGGGAAAAACCGTATGACGTCGTTTGTAAACTTTATATCACGGGCAAAGAGTAGGGATACAAGAGGCGACCATGGATATCCATGGAGGCGACACTCCGAGCGGTACCTTTGACGTCGGCCGTTCGACTGTCCCTTTAAATTGGTTGTATAAGCATACGGAAAATTTAATATTCCTAGTTCGCGTCAATATTTAATAATTACAAGTCTATTTACTCTAATTTAGAATGTAATATTTATTAGCATTGTTTGCCGAAGTATTTATGTTAATTTTGAAATATTCATTACGAAGATATTACAAAAATTATTATTACAAATATGTTATAAATAAATTATCATAACATACGAACAATATGAATATATTATAATTTTAACCTCACAGACTCATCATACTATCATTCTTGCACACCATTGTTTTATCATACAAATATTTCCATCTATTATAATTAAATCTATTTGTAACTATAATAAAATAAATATACATAATAATATTTCGCTTAGAATAATTTAAATATATTAAAATAATATACATGTAAATATAATGTATAATATATATTATAAAATTGTAAACGAGCATTCGACAAGCAGTGCCGAAGTTTACCGATCCTTACCGAATGGACCTTTAAATTGGTTGTATGAGTTCTCTCTCTCTGTAAAAAGTCCTTTTCTTTCTATATAAGTGTCGCCTTAGACCATATAACCTATAGACCCGGCGTAGATAATTTTCCCTGTCCGAAAGATGAAATCAGCTGTGATGTCGCTCTAATCGATGTCAGCGCCATCCTACGTTTTAAACGGGAATTATCTTGTTTTATGTTAACCGCGCATATTCAAATACCGGAATAAGTAAGACCCGTTATTGTAATCCCATAAAGATAAATGTTTAAAGAATTTTGCGAGATAAAAATAGAAGGTCACTCGAGTAGAGAAAATAGGAGGAATAGAAGACCATTAACCCTTCTGATTGGACGCCTCGCCAAAGACGCATCTCGGAACAAAAAAAGGCCTGAAGAAACAAGGAGAAAACAAAAGAAGAAATGTATGAAGTACGCGCAGAGATATTAAAAATTATTGATTTTGATTTCGGAGCTCCTCGAGAAAGCTTGTGTTTCAAATACAAAGGAAGTCATTTTTCAACCACCAATCCCTGTTTTATTCTTTCGTTGAACTGTATCTCACAAAGTAAAGCCGCGTTCGGAAGTTTATACTTTAGTATTTAAAGCGTTTGAACCTTTGCCGCGAAAACTCTAATATAAAATCTGCTCGTTGCCACCTAGAGGCAGGTTTTGCGGTCATAGAACCAAGAAGTATATCACACAGCTGAAAGACACTGTGACGCATGGATATATATATTCCTATATCCATGCTGTGACGTCACATTTTCAAAAGATGTACAAGCCAGTGATGCCAGAATCGTGGAACATTAGACCATATATACTTATAGACCCGGCATAGGTATAGTATGTGCATACGATGCGATGTTCCAAGATTTAAAATTATCTGGTGCCCTCCAGCCTCGTTTTGAGATAATTCAAAATGGTGGATAGTGAATGAGACGGAGCACGAGTCGCGGTAGAAGCGTTAGTAGTTGCCAGTGACGCGCAAAAAAGAGTAGCTACGCATATATGTAGAAGCGAGGTACACAAGTATATTTGTTCATCATTTGGTAAAAATTTAAAAAAATGGTGCTAACTTGTTGCATAAAACATTGTCATGAACGACAAAACCGTGATACAAATATATCTTTTCACAGGTAAAGTATTTTATACTTAATATCGCATAACCTATGACAAGTACAATGCAATTTTATATATCTCAGACGAAATTCTTTGTAGTAAATGCGAACAAATTTATTTATAGATTTCCGAGAGATCCGCAATTAAGGGAAAATTGGATAAAAGCAATCAATTTTGAAAATTTTGAGCCCTCTGCTAATTCAAGGGTTTGTTCAAAACATTTTGGAAATGATTGCTTTGTTGGAACTTCGTTGAGTTCCAAACGCATTTTAATATATGGTGCAATACCTTGCGTATCAGAAGAACCTAGAGTAGCAATAGAAGAAGTAAACATCCCATCTATTACAACAGAAGATGAAAGTGCAAGGTATAAATCTCTTTATAATCAATACTTGAACTTAGTCTGCAAAAGCCCAGTCAGCCAGGCCTGCCGTGAGCAGATATCGAGCATAGCCTGCAAGTGTACGATGCCAGCAGATAGTGAGCATTATGCTGTCAGAATGCTGCTCGAAGCTAAGGATGCTTGAAATCCGCTCGATTTTGGACAGCGCACCCTGCCGATACTTATTGCGATGCAGATGTCTGGCATTCTGCCATCAGCTTCTGCCGGAACACCCTGCCAGCAGATGCCGGGCCTTTCTGCTAGCAGAAAGCGATACTTTTGTTGACGCAGATGCCCGTCCAAAATCGAGCATTTTACTTACTGGTACTTTTCCATTTGCATAATTTCCATATAATTTGCTTCCAGCTTAAATAATGAATTTGCCAATGAAGACGA
>CM052217.1:7265740-7313127 GCA_028454225.1 Lasioglossum leucozonium | reverse complement strand
TAATATGTACTAATTCTTACGTAAGAATCCAGAGTATAAAAAAATCGCTTATCGGAAGTTTATCCCTAATTCTTCATCATCATATATTTCAAAAAGTTCACGCGGTATATTGTAGATCCTTCGACAATCCTAGTGAAACAGTTGACGAGCGGTCGCATCATGCTGACGCATACGCACAGCTCGGACGTGCACGTATAAGCAAATTTCAATGTAGTAGCAGCTGCAGTTTTTCGCAAATATCTCAAAAACTAAGGCTGAGCGACGATTACGTGTAAGGAAAACGTTGTTCAGAATATTGAGTTTTACAACATATTAAAAAATCATCGAAATCGGTCCCTAATATGCACAATTACCCTTTGTTTACTGGGAACGTGACTTGGTATTCTATGTACGAGACAATGTAGTCTGCTTCCGCTCAAAATTATATTATCAATAGAGGTTTAATACAGTTTAACATAGTCGCGCAACAAGGTAATGCGATACCGAGCAGGTTGTTGCTTGCGCGCCGCGAATTGCAACGGAGAGGGGAGGTGCGGGTCAATAGCAAACGCGGGAGCACTGCGAGTTATAGAAGTCACAATTGGTATTCACAATCCCGAGCATAAAAATGAAGGAAATGACTGTGTAAAAAGGGAAGTAATGAGATTCGGACGAAGGCTCGAGGTCAAGCAACGACACTTGAAACCGGCATCGTTGGTCGTAGTTCGTCTCGGGTACTCCAGAAGCTCGTTTCGTGCTACGGAAAAAACAAGGTAAAGTTTAGTTGTTGTGGTCGCGTCGCCCGAAACACAGGGTGTCCTCTCTCTAGACCGAGAGCATCGCGTAATACACCTTAAATGGCAGTTCCGAGATTGTAGTCTTTCTCTTCGAGGCCGCAGGAGATTTTTTTAGCGAATTGTCGCGCGAGTTAAAGCAAGCGAAAGATCCGCTCGTCCGAGATTTTTCCTTTTCGTCGGCCCTCTACGGTTCTCACGGGTGTGTAATTTCTCGTTTTCTTGTGCCGGTGCAACAGGATGGCGAACGACAAGGAGCCCGCAAAGAAGCAGTACGTCAACTGGGGGGGCCGTGCTGTGGTACATACACCTGCACGTTCTTGGTGTTTACGCCATCTGGCTGATGCTCACCTCCGCCAAATGGATGACCGTGCTCTTCAGTAAGTAATTTTGCAAGCTTCGCTCCTGAAAAAGAAAGTTCACGAACAATCAGAAAAACGAAGTGGTCTTACGAAAAATTCATTTAATCAAACGTAATTGTACGAAATAATAAATGTTTCTCCTAAACTGCAGCGCTTTTTATAACGATGCTCGGCTGTCTTGGAGTGACCGTCGGCGCCCACAGGTTGTGGGCGCACAGAAGTTTCGAGGCGTCGGGTCCGCTCAAACTCTTCCTCATGTTGGCTCACACCCTCGCCGGTGTGGTAAGTATCTCAAGAACGTTCTGCCGATCGGACGCTTGAACGATCGAGCGCGTCGCGGTGAAAGATCCATAACTACTGGATTATTCGTTTAAACGAATTCTACGTTCGCAGGGGCCGATCTACGACTGGGTGCTCTACCACAGACTCCATCACAAGTTCCACGGAACCGACAAGGATCCGTACAACCACAACAAAGGACTCATATACAGCCACTACATGGGCAACCTCCAATCTCCGAAGGTCGATTACGAACAGGCGAAAATCGAGGTGGACGTGCGCGATCTAGACGACGATATATACGTCTGGGCGCAGAAGCAGTAAGATCTATGTACTTGTGACGCGCGTCGATTCAAGCTGATGCTCGACCATTCGACCACTGTCCCACTGACCACTGACCACTGTCCCACTGACCACTGACCACTGTCCCACTGACCACTGATCACTTGACCATTTGTCAATTTCATAATTTGACCATTGACCACTTGACCACTGACCATTTGGCCAATTGATAACTTGGCCACTTGACCACTTGACCACTTGACCATTTGACCACTTGACCACTTGTCCACTTGACCACTTGACCACTATCCCACTGACCACTGACCATTGACCACTGACCACTGTCCCACTGACCACTGATCACTTGACCATTTGTCAATTTCATAATTTGACCACTGACCACTTGACCACTTGGCCACTAAACAATCCCATAATTTGACCACTGTCCACTGACCACTTGACCACTTGACCATTCGACAATTTCATAACTTGACTACTGACCACTGACCATTTGGCCAATTGATCACTTGGCCACTTGACCACTTGACCACTTGACCACTTGACCACTTGACCACTTGACCATTTGACCACTTGACCACTTGTCCACTTGACCACTTGACCACTGTCCCACTGACCAGTGACCATTGACCACTGACCACTGTCCCACTGACCACTAATCACTTGACCATTTGTCAATTTCATAATTTGACCACTGAGCACTTGACCACTTGGCCACTAGACAATTCCATAATTTGACCACTGTCCACTGACCACTTGACCACTGACCATTTGGCCAATTGATCACTTGACCACTTGACCACTGTCCCACTGACCACTGACCATTGACCACTGACCACTGTCCCACTGACCACTGATCACTTGACCATTTGTCAATTTCATAATTTGACCACTGACAATTCTATAATTTGACCACTGTCCACTGACCACTTGACCACTTGACCATTCGACAATTTGATAACTTGACTACTGATCACTGACCACTTGACCAATTGACCACTTGACCACTTGACCACTTGACCACTTGACAATTTCCTAATTTGACCAGTGACCACTGACTACTAACCGCTGACCACTGACCTCTTGACCGCTGTCCACTTGACTTGTTTCAGCTGACTTGCTTCTACCATCCAGTTCCGTTTTATTTTTCTAGTTTCTACTGGCTAATCTTCGGCGTATTCGGATTACTGCTGCCGTTGAACGCGCCATTGGAGTACTGGGACGAGTCGATGGGACTCACTGTGATGCTCACAGGAATTCTGCGGTTCGCCATAACAGTGAACGTGTCGTGGCTGGTGAACAGTGCTCTGATCATCTGGGACGTCACTAAGAAACAGTTAATGTCAATTTTTGATACCGTTTCATTATTGTACAAGCTTTTTATTAAAATGCCAAAGAGTCACGGCACCGTCGTCATCGATACAGACGGTATACACGCGAAATAAAATAAATCAGAGTCGCAATTTGTACAACCAGGAAGTCTGATGAACTTTTGTACATGAGTCTGATTCTTGGTTTTCCGTAAGAGCTATTAAACACGTTATAATAATATTGCAGATACAATGGTACATTTTACGATTGCAACGAACTCCGATTATTCTGGTTTTCCTCATGATCACTTCCTGCAATATACATTTCTAAATCGTAGTTACTCGAATAGCATCGATCAATTTGTTTTCATGAATTCAAAAAGGTTCGCCTACGATTTGCCACGCTATGCGACGCACGTTCAGCGAACTTATTCGTGATGCTAACGTAATTGTTAGAACTTATTTCCCATCGTGAGCCGATAGAAGACAGCACTTGATGATTTTTATCTAATTTTAATATAATTTCTTACATATAAATATGAAAATACATAATATCACCTTACAAAATTAACTGTTGTTATAAACGTGTTATTAACAAATTATCATAATATAATTTCTTATATTGAAATAGCACATACACTGTATATTATACAGGGTTAAAGCTCTTTAATAAAGAAAATAAAGTAATGGCAACGATTGTCCACTATAGACCGGCTAATGGTCACTCGACAATCTAAAGAAACAAAATTAATAGCATAAATTTAATCATACATTATAATGTGTTGTATATTAATAATGCAAATTTGATCAGGATAACGTATGAATCAATTCATTGTAGATCCACATCGCCTTTCAATTTGGCCATCTTTTTCATCCGGAAATCCTCCTGGCCAAGCTACCATTACTTAGTCCCATGGGACTGGAAAAGCAGCGAATTCGGCATATACGACTCGGGCTGTGTCACATTCTTCATAAAAATGTGGTACGAGCTAGGGTTCATCACCAGCCTGCAAACAGTCGCTTCCGAGGATGCCAGCACTATGCTCGAAGATGTTGCAGCGAACAAGATTACATTGAAAGAGGGAATTGCCAAACTGAAAGATATTTCCGAATACAACGCGGCGAAATTGCTCCTCAAGTTTCGTTAGTGAAAATAATAATTATTGAACAGATTCGTTTAATATGTTTAAAATTGTAAGATTCGTCGATCAACTGTACATCTGCATTGTGTAAAGTATCCGCAACCTTGGATTAGCGTTCGAAGAAGATCCAAGGTCTTCATATTCATCCACCCAACAGAAATAAATTTAGTTTTGAAAGGAACCCACAGATTTCTTAGATCACGTATGAATACGATCTAAGGTTCTTGTGGATCCAGTTCCAACGTTTATCAGGCGTAGAGGGCGCGAGAAATCATTTCTTGCCGATACGCCCGAGTCCTCGAACTATGGGTAACGTTTGATCTACTATCGGTAAAATTTTAGAATGATAAAAATGTTCCGCATAAAAACCAAATCAACACAAAAAATAATTATGAAAAGTTCAAACCAGAATATCTCCTCAATGCATCCTCTGCTTCTACAAACGAAAGGAAGGCCAGGAAAACGCGAGATTCGGCGAAACAAAGAGGGGGGAAACCGGATAAAACCAGAGTAAATTTTATTTCATACCATGCATGCTTTTATTGAAACCGAAACGACCAAAACGCGTGTACGTGTATACACATGCACGCATCTAGATTACAATTATGTTCAAATTAAAGAGCAAAAATGAATACGAAAAAAAAATTGTTGCCTTCGCATATCACTTACAATCAATTCGTAAATTCTGTCGCAACAGAAACAAAAAACCAAGCTACCGCAAAAGTACGGTCCGTTAACAAAACAAAAAAAAAAAAAAGAACAGGATATATTTGTTTCTTTATCCTGGTAACAGCGCACTGCATTTCATTAATAGTAAGATTAATCCTTAGATCTAACTGTGAAAGTTTTTCTTTTCTTTCTTTTCTTTTGAAATCCACACGTTTTACACTGCGAACGGACATATAATAGAATTTTTCTTAGAAAAAATGGATACACGTGCGTGCGATTTCTATATTATACGCGTGTATCGCTAATCGAGAAACTCCACGGACGCTTGAGACGAGGTTTAAAAAATATAAACGTGTACAGCGTTGTTGCTCACCGTGACACGCAGACATTTAACGCACCGGCACAGTTACGGAATACATATTACACATCTCAAACGCGTCATCGTAGCGTCGCCGTTGCGCGCTCCGAACCGCCGTGAAAAAGTCCGAAAATGCCCCGCATTTTCAAACTATAATACAGGAATCACAATGTTTCGATGTACTCTGTACTCGCGCGAACTCGAGATACACCAAGGAATAGAGGGGTGGTAAGAGAATCTATTGTCATGGAAGTGTTTAGAACGCAGGAAACCGCGCGAACGAAAACCTTAAATCAACGTCCAGACGTATGTTTTCGAAATAAAACCGACTGATCCGATCAACAAACTTTACCCGAACGAAACATTTTCATCGTCGACTTCGAGATACGGACGGACGGTGGTACCTGGGAAGTCTGTTACCAAAATATTTGAAAATACAGCTTCTCAACTATCCTTACATCGTAGAAGTTAGGACGGGGGATCCGGAAAGTTGTAGACATTCGTTAGAAAACCTCTGAGCACACTCTATCTCTCTCTTTTCATCGATAAAATTAAAGTTTTATTTGTTACCGAACTTCTGAGCTTCCTTCGACAAAAATCAATCAACGATTGTTCTCTAATTTTTTTTTCTTTTTCTCTTGATATATTTTCAAGGATAGATCAGGGACTGCTCAAACGTGTCCGCTAAAAAATATACTTTGACGCGTTACATACTTTCATTCGATTCGAGTATTCTTTCAATAAGCATTCCACTCTCTCACTTTATACGTAGATCCGATCGCGGACGTTGCGACGATCGAAGTGCTTCTCAATTGGTTTTGCGGGAAGGTATACAACGTAGTTTTTCTTTTCGTAACAATCGTGTATCTGTTTTGCTCTTAGTTTATAATATTGCAATATAGTATCTTGCAAAGAATCGTACAAACGACACACCCTTTGTAAACCGCTATTTACGCGTATGGTGCTATATACCCTTAAAGTAACCAAAATTTTCGTCGCGTCAACATCTAAGATACCCGGTTACTGGAACCACGTTTCGTACAACGGATTATCATCGAGTGCTACCACCTTTTTTCTGTTAGTCGCGCGCTAGTCCCACAGACCGGCAGAATTAGTTAAGGATGCGTAATGATCGCCTTTAATCCTAGAAAAGCGTGAATTTATCGCCTTGCTTTTTTTTTTTGTTTTCTTTTCTCTTGCGTTCAGGTACCTGATAAGCTTCTCGTAAGCTCGTTACGGTTGCAATTTGATGCAACGCATCTAGTAATTCTGCTATGTCGAACGGTGACTATCCTTCCCCCTTCGTTCTAGTACACGCAAGTCGCGAGAGCGAATTCGGTGAGAGAAGTCCGAAGAAACGGTTCTGCGAATCGGATACGCCGAACGTAATGTCACCGACCAAAAGAAGCTTGCACGGGAGGTTGGCGGAGTTCGGGTACACATTTGAAGGTTCCTCGACTTCGGAGGAATTTCGATAATGTTTTTTCTGAACGGTGAAAGATTGAACGTGACGAAACAGATTAAGAAACAATAGATAATTAATGAGATCGTTGATCCACGAATGTGAAGCATCCCGCTGTGCTCTTGGCTGCATCTACCAAATGATTACCCATCGAACTCTCGAATCGTACGATAATCACAACGGGTCTGACAAGTTACTGGGCGACTGATCAGTGGGAAAAAATATCAAACAACTGGGCGTCGTCCGTCATGCTTCGACAATGTGCTCTCTCTCTCTCTCTCTCTCTCTCTCTTCGAAATAAATAATCCTGCGGCACAAGGGTTAGATCAACAAACCGACGGAACCAACGTTAAATAATGCCTATTTGCTAAACGCGCGCCCCCATAGGCGCCGCGATCGATAAAACCGAAAAGAGGACAAAAAAAAAAATAAAGAAAAAAAGTTGGTCGGTCGGGATGATCACATTACGATCACGGAGGACTTTGGTAGCGTTTATTCGACTTAATCTCACCATCCGCGGAGGCGAACTACTGCACTACCGTGTCGAACAATCGACGCTTCTGTTGAGGATCCGAATCGATCGAGAGAACGATCGTTGAGCGCGAGCTTATATACCGTTTAGAATCTAGAACGCAATCGCAGAAACAAGATTATCGACAAGCCGATTGGAGCGGGCGGCTTGTGTCCGGTAATCGCCGTGAGGACATTCAGTACCTGCCAAATGATCCATCAAATCGGTCGCGTCATCATTAAAGGCCAGCTGTATTCAACGTGACAGAGCAGCTCGCGCCGCTTATCCCGGCGGAAATCAATGTTCGCGCCATTGACAACAGCACACATACTGTACTATGGATAGCGTATAATTACACTTTATCTATGGTATTTTCTTTTATACTTTCTTTGCTTTTTGCAAATTCGGTGATATTATAATTTCTATCAAGTTCACATGTCTTGCTCCGATTAAAAAAGTTCATGTGCATCATCGAAAATGTTAGCGTTTGATCGGTTTCGCGGAATATCAAACGTAGCTGGCGTTCCCGCAACCGCGTTAACTAAAAAATACTAAATTGATACCCCAAAATTGTTCCGATTAGTTAGTTTCTCGGATATAGCTCAACCAGGTCCCGGTCCTAATAACTGTACAAAGAACTAGCCGCCGTTCATTTAAACGCGACAACGATCGGCCATATTCGCGCGCGGATCGCCTCTAGAAACCGTTCTGCAGAGTGTGCGTCACTATCGTCTGTTCCCTGTCCTCCTGCGTCTGATCCTTGTCGCCCCAGCCCCAGAGTTCATGGCTACCGTCCCCTGTTCGTTTCACTCGTTTCTCCACCATGTCCCTGGGTACCATCTTCAGATCGTACGCCAGACCGATCTTCGCGTTGAAGTCGATGAAAGCTGTCGTCAGATTGAATCTGTAGTTGCCCAACTCGGCTGTCTTGTAGTCCCACGGGAACACGTGATGGTAGTTGTGCCAGCCCTCGCCGAACGCCGTGAGTGCTACCGCCTTGTTCTCGGAGGGGTTGATAAACCTGGAGGAGTCAATTGAATCAGCCCGTTTAATATGTCAATCGATAGGCGCAGCTCGCTTTGCCCCGAATTCGCTCCGGAGTTAAAACATATTAACAGAGAGGCGATGAGAGTGCTCGCGCCCCGGGGTATTGGTGTCCCCGCTTCTTCCCGCAACATCTTTTAGCCTGGAACAGAACCAGCGTCATTTTAAGCACAGATCGGAATGCGTTTCATTTTTATTTAGCCTGTAGCCACGAATCAGAACTACCTACAACTGATTGTAGACCTGGGTTAGGTAGTTCTGATTCACGCTACGGGCTAAACAAAAATTTGATCCGTGCTAAAAATGACGTAGGTTCTGTTCCAGGCTGAAACCCCGGGCACGAGCGCTCTCATTTCCTCTCTATTACTAAATTGTTAATATAGATGCTTCTACCAACCTGTCGTACGGATGGTTGCCGAACAAATGAGCAGCGGAGTTGACCAGCCACGTGGCGTTCAGCGTGAAAACGTATCGCAGGATCGTCGGTATGAACCAAGCGTTCGACCACGTTTCACCCCATAGGTAAACCGGAATGACAGTAGGAATCAGGAAGCATATTATCGGCATAAGCAATTTGTAGTGCCTGTGAACACATTACGAAAGGGGTTTCGTAAGAAATCATTACACGTATAGTTTGCACAGGTTCTATAAGTGTTACAATCTCCGCAAAGCAAAAAATTCCATTTAGTATATAAATCGGATAACAATTCTACGAAAAATTTATTCGGAAAGACAATAACGTCCGAGGTCCGATTAAACTAAATTGCAACAAAAAGGAACGCGAACTCGACGCCATTAATCGTAGCGTGTCCCTCGACTTCGCAATGAAACTGTCTCGCACGGTAAACATCAAGCGTCAAACACGTTACGTGCTTGCTTAGTTCACAGATGAAAAAAAAAGAAAAAAACAGCTTATAGTTCACGACACAGCATTAACGTCAGAGGCGTTAAAATTCATGAGGCAATTTACTTTCTGATTAATGTGCTCTCGAGGAAAAAAGCTCCAATAACTCATCACGATGAAATGTGATCTCGCAAGAAAGATATCTCGCACCCATGTCTCAACGATGAACCGGGAAGGTTCGTCGAATCGGTATCAATTTTAACAAAAAATTACATTTACGATATTCATCGAATTCGTTTCTATATGCGAAGACGATAGAGCGGAAGCTCACCTCTTTTGGAAAGCAAGGATGGGATTGTTTTTCAGATCACTCAAATCGATGCCCTTTCCTCTGCTTCTGATCTCCGGGTGTTTCCTGCACAATAGCCAACCGACGTGCGCGAAGAAGAAGCCTCTTTTCGCGTTATGGGGGTCGGCATTCGTCTCGCTGTATTTATGGTGAAGTCTGTGATCCCTGGCCCAGTCGATCGCCGCGTCCTGTTCAACAAGAAATCCAGGAAAATATTTAGTGTTTCCTCTCATGACACAAAGGACCGCGACACGGTTCCCGCAAGAACACGCAAAGTCCCCCAAGGATAATAAAATTTACTATTTCGTTACACGTATCCTGTGACTGTAAATACAGATTATTTATCCTGCTCTCGGACTGAACGTTAAATTTGATATTGATCCCATTACTCTTTGTCGTACCGGCGATACTCTTCAACGTGTACGAATGGTAAACATTAGGTTGGGGCAAAAACGATATCACTCTCTAGCGTTTGTGTTTCACAAATAATTTCTCTAATAAATCTTACTGCTTAGTACTGCACAATTGATTTTGAGTTTCGAATTTCTAATAGAGGATTAGCCATAAACGCGAAACAGGGACCCCACCTATGGTCAACTTACTTGGAACGCCATCGTGTTCATAAACATCAGACAAGCTTCCAATGGCCATTTTGCCTTGTACGCTCTGTGCGCCCATAATCTGTGAGCGCCGGCGGTGATTCCCAAGCCAGAGAATAGGTACAGACCAAATGCTGCGCGAACCGGAAAAAAAGAGAGCAATTAACACCGATGAAAAAGCCTCAAACAATCCCCGAGGCAATTGATCGACGGGTCGCGAATATTTATGCAAACGCGACGAAATAAAAACATAATTTCAAATAGAATGTTCTTACTTTACATAATACTTACTTTTTCTGACGCGTATGCTAATATCATGTAACAATATATGTATAATGTATCCGAATTTGCATTCGTTGTTCGCTGACTCACTGAGCGCGAGGTTTAATAAAATTTAAAAGCACGGACACAACGCGAACGCCATAGATCGCGATCCACGCGATCGTCGTGCGTCTCGTAAGCTTGCCAAGGGGAGATGTTCGTTCGTTTGTTGTCGCTTACCGAAAAGCAATGTCGTCCATTTGGCGGAAGTGAGGGAAAGGTACACGCCGTAAAGAGCCGCCAGATGAAGGTACGCGAAGATTATTACGTTCCTCCAGACGATGCGTCTCTCGTACTTCGTCTTCTGTTGTTCGATCACCGCGTCCTCGAGCTTCTCACCTTCGTACAACACTCCCGTTGGAGTGCTGGTGATGTTCGGCGCCATTCTTTCTTCCCTTCTGCGAACAAACAATCCCTTTCGTTAAGGAGCGAACAGGCACAACGTGTCGTTTCACGTTAATTTGTCATTCGAGTTTGACACCATTACGTTCCAAACTGTTTGCTTAAATCGACGAGCAACTCTTTCATTTTTCTTAAATCGATCAGCAACTCTCTCATTTCTCTTAAATCGACGAGCAACTCTTTCATTTTTCTTAAATCGACGAGCAACTCTAAACTTCTATTTACAAATTCGCCCGAAATAAATATTGCGCAGTTCAATTTCGAGAGTTAAACTACATTTCGGGGAACGTTGTTTCGCCGTAAGGACGATCGATAATTGCCCCGATGATGCGACTCGCAGCGATCGAACTGCACAAGCTCGAGGGTACACGTCGAAGCTCGAACGCTCCTGCTCGACCATTAGGATCCATGAATAATTTTAAACCAAGCGTCGGAAATCATTTTCAATCAGAGAACCCGAACTTCCGATTCACTTCTCAGAATTCTGTGAAGAGAAGCTACCCTCGTCATTCTATTAATCAGATCTTCGCTTACTTAGCTAATCGAATAATCGCTGTTGGTCAGAATTTTTCCTTTCCGCGCGTCATCAACGTCGCCGCTTGAACGACCGTATGGAATGATCGCAGAATTGCGTACGTGGTTTTTTTTTTCATTTCGTTACCGCGACAAATATATGTATGAAAATCGTTCTAACAAATTTACATTCACATTCACGTGGACATGACTTCTGACGCAAATCTGTACAGCGGCGGTAAAAAATCATTACGATTCCGATAAAAACACACACACACACAGAGAGAGAGAGAGAGAGAGAGAGAGACAGAGAACTGAATTTCAATAAACTGGAATGAAATAAAAAATTGATTTCTTTCCGAATATGTTCAATACGTTGAAAGTGATACAATATTTTGAAACTCGTCTTATACAGGGTGTTCAAAAACACCTTCAACTCCCGCAAATGGGAGGTTCCTGGTTAATTTTTGCGAAGAAAACTGTTGCTTCAAATCACCACATCAGAAACCTCCCATTTTCGGGAATTGAGGGACTTCTGGGACACCTTTGTATTTTCACTCTTATTTATTATTTCGTATCAACGCGTCAAATCCCCGGGAAGGCAAAAGCTCGCGTGACAGCTTACGCAGAGCATCGGCAACAATAACGAGGATCGTTCAGCGAAACTGGGACTGTTATCTATTTCCGATTTGCAAGCGACGCAGAATTTTCTTACGATTGCAGAAACATCGAGAAAGTACAATCGTGTCGTGATTTCATTGATCGCTCGCCCGCTATCTTATCGTTGAAGCACCGCGTCAGAAAAGAAAGAGGAAGTCAACGGTTCGACGATCCTCGTTAGTCCACGCTAATGTTATCGCAGAGGTTGCTTTCGGAGAGGCTGCCAAAAAATTTCCGTCGCACGTTCTCACCGCGGGAGGGGAGGGGAGGAGAAGCAGGGTTTCCCGTTCGACGCATTCGAGAGGTTTCTTTCGACCGCGAATAAATTTACGACAGCGATAATGAATACTTGATACCGCGCGACCCGCGTTGAAACGTTTATTGGCAATTTCTCGCGTGAAATGTAAATGACCATTTTTATCTACGGGAATTAATTAATGTCTCGGTTCTTTTTCTTTTGTTTTTGCAAAAAGCCGGCCGCGATTTTTCCCGCGAGAAAGTCCCGCGTCCGTTGAACAAAAACCGTCTGAGCAGAAGAAGGAGCGTGGCGAAACGACGTCGACGCGACAACGGATCTAGTTTTCCTCGATCTATCGCGATCGTGCTAATCGTGCTAATCGATTCTAAAAATACGAGGCCAGATCCAGATCGCCTGGATTAGGACCGGATTCCCCACCACCTCACCTCTTTCTCCGACGCCGGACGTAGCACAACAGTTGCAACGAGAGAAGTGTATTCCCGGGCAAAAGAAGAAAATGGAAAACGGACACGGTAGAAGCGTCCGATCGAACGGTAACACGGCGGGAGCATCGCTGCGATTTCGCACGAACGTCGGACACTCGGAGTAACAGTTTTCTGATCGCGGACGGCCACGCAGCTCGAGCAAAACGTCGCATAGTGGGGCACAGGAGGCCCATGAACCTGGCAAAATGGTTATTGATCGTTATATCATAGTCGAAGACATGATTCAATAGATTCTACGACAAAGAATGATACTGGAGAAGCTGAAGTTCATTGCCAGGAGGAGTTTAGATTTACGTGTTCGCAGTAAATTACTGTATCGATGAAAAAACTGGATTCGCAAATAAACATGTTTCTACAAATATGTATTATCACCTTAACCCTTTGCACTCCTATGTCGTGTCCCACTCGACATTTTGTCATGTTCAATAGAAAAATAATAAAAATTGTTAAAAATAAGTAGCAGTAACGGAACTGTCCTTTAAATTTCAAATAAAAACAGTTGGGATCTCCTGGTAACAAAATTGAAAAATAATTCAAAGTGCAAAGTGTTGAGGCTACAAATAACGCTGAAACAGTTTTTTTCCGACCCTCCGGGTTCCTGCTCCACTGGGCTAAGTATTAATTAGGTCGTCTCATAAGTTCGTGTCGCTTTTTGTTCTACGATTATTGTTCTTCTTAAAGCTTACGAAAAAATCTATTCAATCTCTCGTCTATTCATCCCTCTCTCTCTCTCTCTCTCTCTCTCTCTCTCTCTCTCTCTCTCTCTTTCTCTCTCCCTCAACTGTAATCCCCTCGGACGCTTATCGCTCTGCGTCGATAAAACCCAACGCGGAAGGATAAACAACTTCTACGCATAAGAAATTAGGAGGCGACCTAATAGAAATGGCGATCGTACCTGTCTATCGGTCAGGAAGTTCACGACGCACCGCCCACTTCCGACATCGTTCTAGGTCATCATCCGTACGCACCCGGAGTCACGTGTGAACGTCGCGAAACGAGGCCCGTTTTTGTCCCGCGGCCTCCCAACGGAACACATACCGGGAATCGATACGAACCCGTTGGGGAAAAAAACAACTCTGCTCCGAACCCGACCAGATATCCCAGGATCGTCCTCCGTCAACCGGCACGCGCGACTCGAGCGAACAACATCCGCATTCTCTGTGTCAAGGGAGCAGACTCGTTTTTTCCAGGATCGCAGGGACGTTCTCATTTCTCCCGTTAAAACGAAAACGGGGGTGTTTTCAGTGGTTAACCCATTTGCATCATTCGCGTATACGCTCAATTTTCCTGGTCACTGTCATTACTCGTCAGTTAAAAAACAGAAACGGTGATAAACACCTTCTTTTCCTATTTCCTTACGATGCAAATGAGTTGAGAAACTGTAAGCAGCGGTCGTCCTCGAAGGTCCCACTTTTTCGTCTACGAGGGGCGTAGTTCGCACTGCTCGGCCGCGTAATTTGCATTATTCGAAAACGTAGAACTGTGCGAGCAGCTATTTTCATATACCAAAAAAACAGGACTTTCGAGGGCGATCGCGGCCTGGGTCGATGTTTTGTCCAGCGTTTCTGACTTTCCGAAAAATCCCGAAACGAGAGCGCACAAAGCCCTACCCGAGCGGTTCGGCCTCGATCAGAACATCGATGCGAGGGTGTAGCGAGTCTTCCAGGACGCGCCCGCGGCGCCCGCAAAGCCTCGTTTTAGCGGAACATCAAGAGGACGCACCCTCGGGAACGGCGCGACGGGTCGAACCTGCGGTCCGGATCCCAGAAACCCGTCGGATTCCAGCTGACCGAAGCCCGAACGAGGTCGTCTATCGACTGCCGGGAGGATCGCGTGGACGACCCACCGCCGCGGCGCAGGCTCGCTTCGCCACCGGGACACACCAACTATGGCGACGACTATCATCGTTCTATGTATACTCGAAATTTCCAGCGAGAGTCTGTCAACCCGCGCGCGCGCCTGCCTTCGACGAACCGCACACTATGTCACCTTGACATTATGCGAGCGTCCTTCGAACACCTTCCACGATTTCGACCGACTCGGGCTCTTGTCTTCGACACGTTGCGGTTGCGCAATATTCTTGTGAGATTTTTGGCATTTCGCCGAAGGCGGGATATCGTTGGTACGGTAGAACCTCGCTCGTTGCGCGGAACGAATGAAGAAATCTGTTTTACCGCTCTCTGAGGAGTAGTTCGCACGGTTGCTCCGAGGATCGAGCAAAACAGTTCGACTTACAAGAAAGATTTGTTCTCCTGTTCTTGATTCTTGAAAACAATTGTATCAAGGGTAAAAAGAAGTTTATAAAGTGTTGTAAGGAAATGTACCACGTTGCCGATCACCTTGGACGTTGAAGCAACGTTAAACAATTAAACCTTCGCGCGAAGCTATGGTTTAACTTGAAAATTAAACGATTTTTTCAACCTAGAATCATTCCATTTTCTGTTATTTTTTTTTCGTTTTATGGATACGAAATTGATATCATAAAATACTTAAATGTTTAGTAATTGATTGGATAGCAGCTTATTTAATAATGTAAACAATATTTTGAATAATGGTGTAGAGCAATTATTAATGACGACTCTGAATCGCCACTCCAGTGCTAAAGATTAAATAAAAATATTCTATAAACATAATATTTAACGCTAGGTTTACGGAGCAAAAGAGTATTTCATATTATTTTGTAGAAATAACAAGAACGAAAGAAATATATTGGTTAATTGCTCCAATATTGACAATCTCAATATTATTAAAAATATTAGTACCTGTCATAGTGTTAAATAACATAATTATTTTCACACACCTAGCAGAGTAGCATTTTGAAAGTGTGCCACCGTTCGCGTTGTTAAGCTCGTAAAAATAAAAAAACGATCCGAATCTACGCGCAATTAAAAACTTTCGAGAGTTGCACGATTACTGTTAGACAGCGGATGTTTATGCAAAATCAAAATTTTCCCGCATTGCTAAACATGTTTAACAGGCCGAGAACGATGTGAAACAGCAGTTTCAAATTCTCCCGATGTTTTTGCTGTTTTTCAATCGCGCACCTAATTTTCATCGTAAACGCATAAAATCCGCCGTCGAATCATTACGTTACAATTAGCAAAGATATTCGAGGTCGGCGTATCTAATCCGAAAAATAATTCGAGCCGCGACGCTTCCTCGTCCCGATTACGTGGATCTCCCAGACGATTTAGAAGATAATCCTACGATCACGCGTGTGTTCACGGAGCGCACGAGGGATCGCGTCGATGTATGTATACAAAGTAATTCAGGTGATTATCGCGGAGATAACCTCTCTCGCTGTCCGCCGTATCTACATACATACATATAATGACACGGCATGTTTATTAGTCGAGCATAAATTCGGTCATAAATCAAATTCTTACTAGTTTTCCACACGCACGTCTTGTTGAAAAGATCTACAAAACATTTTTTTTTTTCTTACGTCGTTGAGTTGCAATTTCTCTGTAAGAAAAAAAAAGGTCACATTCGCAAACACACACGCGTCCCACAATTAGTTTATATAACCGCTGTACACAATTATTATGAAAATAATAGCATTTAGCGTTACGTTTATGCAAGCTACGATACCGCTACAATTATTATTGTTGCTCGGCCCTGCGCAAACCGCTCAATTATTTCCCAGTGCTAGAGTAATACGTACACCGGGGCTCGGTTGACGAACGGTTCCGCTGTGCGCGAGAACGAATCGTTCTGCAGAAACACCTATCCCATAAGAGAAATCTCGAGGCTAGTAATATTCCACAGGGATCGTTGTCCACTTACGCAACGGAGATGCCCGGATTAGGTTCGACCTGTTGGCGTGACACGCTTCGAGGTTATCCTCCGCGATACGGTGCCCATGCGAACACCTGTTCTGGTCGTTATCGTCGACGACCCTCGAAAGCCGCAAAGCAGCGGACCGAAACGGAAATATCGCTCGTCTGAAACTCCTAGGGTTCCGGCACTCGCAAATGGTAATATTCTTACCCAACACACGTTCTGTAAGGTGTGTTCAATAGCGTTCTTTTTAACGCTAAACCTACAAAGCGTTAACCATCGAGTTCGACGTGTATACACGCGTCAATCCAAATCTCTATTGCGGTTCTTTTCGGTCCTTTCAAGAATGAATTGTTAATTTTTTATCAAAAGAGAAAAAAAAATATGATCGTTCCTCGTTTTCCGTAAAATTTATAATAGACTGCCCTGTTTGACGTGTACACTCGTCATTGCTCGATTAATTCCACACTCTGTGAGGGATATTTAAATTCCGTAGTTGAAAGGTTGTCTGTAAATATTGCCTTGTAAAAATGGTAACACCGAATTTATACAGATTGCCCATAATTTTCGTAGAAGGTAATTTATTCCGTTATTATCCGCAAATGAATTTCTATACTTTCAATAATTGCAATAATAAATGCCGGTGTCAGTGATAGGTTTAGTGTTATTGTTACCCGCGCTCCGGACAAACATGTATCATTTTTCTGTTTATTTATTGTACAGTTGTAACCCCCGATAAGAGGTGATTCTGTAGTCTGTATTACATGCTTGGCATTACAATAATAATCTCATGCTAATGCGTAGGTAATGAAACAAGTACGTATCGGTCGCTTAATTGGCAATGGACGCGATGGCGTCATTATACGGTGAAAATTATACGCAAAAATGTTTGAAATTAAAGTTGTTCAGCGTCGAGAGTGACATCCGAGGTGAGGTGAAGGTCAACTTTCTTTTTTTTTTTTAATGGAATCACATGTTTTTTTCATCCACCATCAAATAGTGCGTTTTTAGCTCGGAGTTTTAATTGCGAAACATGCGTGCTGCAGAATTTCCGTGCACAACGCTTGGGGCCCCATATCCGTAACGTGCACACCTGATTAAGCATAGGGGCCATTTCGTTCTAAGAAGACGTCCCCGCGTATGAAACGAGTAGTTGAAAAGGCTCAACAGCCGCTTCAATGGCTCTACTTTTTACGCACACACACACACACAGCTTCACATCTGCTCGCCTTGGCGAGGACAAGCTGGCAAAGCGTATGCGTGTCACACGAAATTTTCATAGATTAAGATTTTATAATACATAGAACGTACCATTACTCGAAATATTAGGAAATTAACATCGTGCACAATAATTATTTACACGTTACGAACTTCGGGGTACTTTTATTCCCCATTCTCATTGAAATTAATAATATGTTTATAGTGTAGTATGTTTATGATACATATAGTATTATCAATTTTCTTTGTCGTCTATTAGTCCTCGTTGATGAAAAATTTCCTATTTCCGCGTGACCTTCTCCTCCCCGTCTCTTAATGAATTTTTAAATCGCATTTCATTCGATAATGCAATAAGATAAATCGATAGAAATGAATCACTGCTATTTCTTTACTGAATGACTTGTCAATTCGATTCAATGACAGCGTGGATAATTCAATTATACCAGGGTCATCTCAATAATAAATATTGATATATATGTATAAATATTTAATATACGCTGAACATTAATTCTCGCCTAACTAATAATCCGAAAACTTGCGTTACATGTTTATTTTATCATCGTATGCCTGACATTCCGCTGATTGATAAGCCAATCGCTTCTAATTTTTATACAATTTACTACTTATTACACTTTGAAGACAATTCTCCGTTCGAAGACGGATCGTTACAACGTCACGTATGTTATCGCGAAACGGAAAAATTTTCATCGTTAACTGGAACTGTTCTTATCGATAATAGCGCTATACATGACTAAGGTCCTTCTGTGACCGTGACGAATTTTCTAATTAGTTCGAATTAAACGATTAGATAATTAATTTCGAGACCGATTTTCGATATTTTGCTATCAAAAGCGCAATTATTCGCAAGCCTAGTTCCGTGCTACTGATAACTAATTGAGTTCCAAATGATTTCCCGGCGGCAATAGTTTCCAACCAGTCGCGATAATGCAACTCGCTCGCGATTTTACTTTTCCTCTAATCGCGAACTATCTCGGCCTGCAGCATGATTATCACGCGAATATCTCTCGCCGAAGTAGCGACGGCTTCGAGAGCTAGTCGCGATCAATTAGTTAATTCACCGACACTGATCATTTTCGTGATTGATTTAATTAAAAGAAAAAAATAATAAAAAATGCGCGTGCACAATCCTAATGCAAAAAGTTCGATAGCTCTACCGAAAATAATTTCACCCTGTAAGTTTTGAACGCCTACACAGTCGACAATTAATCTTTTGGTTTAAATAAAAGAAAAAGACAATTAATTTTCTGGATACGGCTGGTGCATTGATCATCCTAGAAATTCGATTCTCGAATCGTGTTAGATTGTTCGGAAAGTCGCTCCGTTCCTCCAAGGGAAAATGAAAGCCAATTTTTTACTGTTCAGAACAAATTTTACAACATTTTGTTCTACGATCTTTTGCGATTTTTCAAGCATCAAATTTCTGTTTTTGTTAGCAAAAAACTGATAGTTATACGGCTTAATATTTGGTTTCCGGGGGGTACACGGCGTCCAACTCGAAACCGTCGCCGCCCGCCAAGTAGGTGTATGCACTTGGTGACCGTGAGGTTTGTTGGAACGAAGTCGGCCGCCACGTGATCCGCCGACGATCAAGGAACGGTCGAGCGCGCGACGAGAATACCCGGGCCGAGTGTATCGGATCCGATTATCCAGTCATCGAGATGCAGTTCCGTTCGAATAAATATCGGGATCGATCGGCGATCGAGCGCCCGTCGACGGTGACGGGAGTCTGCCACCGAGAAAACTCATCTCGTCCCAAGGCTGGCAACCGATGTCACTGCCAAGGTTGCGCGGTTAACGGCTGCGTAGTCCATTGATCGCTCTCAGAGCTCTCTCGAACGAGCTCCGATATTTATCGATCCTGCCCGCGAGCAAAGCTAACGCGACGCTGAATTCTTCCCGGCGGCTTAGAACGATCGCCATTGGATATTGACTTCTTCTCGAATCGTCCGAACGGCGGGACACACTTCGCCGACGCTTTTGTCGCTCGACAACGTTTCGAAACACAGCCACCGTCGCGGCTGAAACGTATTGTCTCCCAGAAATCCGAACGAGCGATTCTCGCCGCTGAAAAGCTTTGGAAATCGACGAGGCTGTTGCGCGCGGACATTGGCACGTCGGTGCGACAATGAGCCGCTCGTTTGCAAAATCGATTATACGCTAACTCGAATGAACATGACTTTTTCATGAATGTTTCAGGAACGAATAGATTTGTTCAATCTGTGACTTGAATGTCTAATCGAGAGAGAAAATATACGGGACAAGTTTATTTAACAAAATGGCGGAATTCGTTTGATAGTGTACGAAGAGACTTTCCAAAAATTTGTTTTTTATTGATGAAATATGTGGTGGAGAAAATAAACTGCGCATTTTTCGCCGTTGAAAAGCTTTAGAAATAGGCGGAGAAGCTATTGCACAATTATTGGCACATTAAAACGATCGACTTCTAAATGCGTTAAGTGCGCGGAGTTGATAAGGCGAAATGTTTACCTCGCATTAAGGTATAATGGTATTTTCATTGAATAAAAATTTATTTACGTGCGAGTGATACGAAGTTCCATGAAAATAACCGAAGGTTAATTATTTGTTATTTAACCCTTTAACAGCGGGTACTGTAAAAATAACGATAAGAAAAATAAAATGAAAATAAGTGTATGCATTCTAATTTTACATTATATTATTGAAGCGATATTCTATTTAAAAGATTTTTTTTTATTGTAATTATTTTATTTTTATATTATTGGAGACAGTAAGCTGCAGCCGCTAATTGATATTAGCAAAAATTAACATTTGTTTGTATACCACACCCGCAGTTAAACGGTTGACCTGTGCATATTTATTAACTATTTTTTCACGAGATATACTACAAGATATTTTACCAGATATTCGAAACACGAGTGTATAAACACGTTTAGAGCAACGATCAAAAAAGCGGAGCTAAGAATCTCGAAGTTCAGTCGACTAAAGATACGATCTGCTTGGCAAGCGTCCCCAGCGTTAACCTTAAACAGCAACAGTGACGGAGTTTCAAAACATTCGTTCTATCGTCGACTCAGCCTCGACCCGTTGTTTGCTGCTTTTCAATTAATAGAGATTGAGCGAGTACGATAATACAAAACCGTGACGATATAAAGAGAGCCTGTTCGCGCGTGTTCGAAGGTCAGGATCATTAAGGAAGCACTTTGACAGGGTCCATACCTCGATTAAAAAAGAAAAAAAACACTTTCATTAATTAATCATAGGTTAACGCAGACGCGCGCAGTCATTTGTAGCAACGGAAAACGTGATGAGTGCTCTCGCCACGTAGCTGGACGAGTGCGCAAATACAGATTTCGTAATAATTATTAATTTTTCGACATAAAAAAACTAACCGTCAAAATTTTTTTTTCAATTCTTGTTTCAATTTGAATCTCAAAGACAAATCAAAAGTAAGTTAGAACAACAGTGTAACCACATAATAGATCCGTCTTTGGGACCCAGCTTAACTTACTAACTTGCCCCACGATAATGAGTCAGACTCGCGATAAAGATTCTGCACGGAGTCTAATAAATATGTACGTTATTGTTTCTCCTTTAAAAGAAAATAAAATTTCTATTTGTAGTCGATATATAGACTTTAGGGGAAAAATAGGCATACGATAAATATAAACTTTCTTCGTTTTCTATGAGAACGATAAAGAATTTCTACGATCGCAAAATAAATAGCAGTGCAAGGGGTTAAGAAGAGAGCCGAGCGTGTACGTGCGCTTTAGGGTGTTCCGCGACCAGCGTAGAAAGTTGGTGTACGCGCGCGCGAATGCAAAACGGCGGACAAAGATTTCTACGTCTCGAATGATAAATTCTTTTCAAGCTGTAACAAAAGCCCCATTCACCGCTCAGAGAGCTGGGCGAGAGGAATCTCGGGGGTTCGGGGTCACGGTGCTCGGCTTCCGGTGCAAGCGAAGACGTTCCGCGAGCATCGTCCGGCGATCTCTGATTGGTCTCTCTCGTATCGTGCGATTTATACGGCCGGTAGGTGTGTATCTATCTATCTACGTGTAACACGACCGCACGCAGCCGCAGCCGCAACCGTCGCGTCGCGTCGGCGAATACGTTGCATCATCAACGGCACTTCGCGACCACGTGTTCCCGCCGCAAGTTCCACGGGATCCACACGCGGGAGAACACGTCGATACGATATAGCCGGGAGCGCGCGCGTATGGTCGACGGCGAGTCGTACGATTTCAACGGACACCATTCGCCGGTTTCAGGTGGCGAGAGCAGCAAACCGCGCCGCGATTGGCTCAGACCATCTCAGCTGAGTCGCAGCCACGAGCGACGAGACGTCGCAACGTGTCTGATTTAGGCGTCCCTCTATCCTATCCAAAGACCGGCTCTACTATTATCGAAGCCGACAACGCTGCTGCGGCGTTCCACAATCGTGCGCACACGCACACAGGCTCGCCGATTATTTTTCGAGACTCTTTTTGAAACCGCCGCCACAGCCACCGTCGCAGAAATTTTAAAAAAATCTCGACGAAAGGCGCGTCACCCGTTAATTACACATTAACGCGTCACCGACGGGAAGCGAGGATTTCGAGAACTGTTTCACAGAGTATCGCGAAATTAATTTACTTAATTTTGGTTTAGGCGAAATCAAATATTTTTTAATCGAACTCCAACAAACTGCAATGAAATAGGAATTTATTTTCCATCTTAATACGTTTAATATGTTGAAAATATAACTCTTTATTGAATCCCCTAAGGAATAATATTTTTTTAATATATTATTTTTATTTTATATATAGTATTTTTAAATTCTTCTAATGCTTTTACTGTTTTAAATTACACCTACTCATTCTTGTCATAAATGCGTAAAATCCGCTGTCTATTAATTACGAAAATAATTATTTTAGTGTACACATGTTGAAGGAGTTCTATGCCATTGGAATAGTTGTGTAGGAAAGTTTTAATAAAAATGCCCCGTTGTTAATATATTAAACAATTGCAAACGTGGAACACGGTTCTGGGGATTTGTCGCGGTTCGTCAAATCGAATTCTTACGAAACTACCCTTAAAAAAATCGATAGCTCGTCGGCTGTTCAAACCTCTACCATGTTCCCGTGATAAATAGACTGGCGGATCTTTATGGAAAATATAAAAAACCCTTTTTCAAATTGCAACAAACTCGAGCGAAATAGAAATTTCTTTTTTTCTTGATACTTTTAACTAAAATAATATAACGACGTTCTGACAATTTTTTCTAATGTTTCTACCGTTCCAAATTACACCTATCGTCGTAAATATTATAAATAAAATCCGCTGTCTACTTATGAAAATAGAAACCGAAATATCTTAACCTTATGGGAATGATGCGCCTCTCTAAAATTTGATACAAATAAACGTTGTCTACAGAATCCGTTTACCTTGGATTAACTCCGTTCAATTTGTACTCGCGAAGAAATTAAATCCGTTCGACAACGGTGAATGGAACTACGTACAGCACGCTCTGAATCGTGGCATAATCCTCTCTCTTCCCGGTTTCGCACGCATGGCCATCGATATACACTACCATCGCCCCAACTTAACGGATTACTTAGCAGCGGCTATTCAAAAGACGTTCGTGTTTCACGGCCGGGAATTTCTTAAAAAATTATTCAACGGCGAACGGCTGGTTTTGTTTGTGGACCGATAAGTCACCGTCGTCGGGAACGCAGAGAACAAAAATCTATTGAATTTGTTCTCGAGATTATTTTGTAAAAGAAGATCTGCAACTCTGAAACTCTGAAAATTTTTCGATCGTAAGATCATTTCTTCGTCTAGATCGGACGATGACTACGCGTATCCAATAACCTCAGTTTTGATCATAAATAAACCGGTAGCCGGTTGAAATTAACGGCGACTCATTTTGCTTTGCATCGGTGAGTCATCGGTAATCCTTGTGCAAAATTAATATTCTCACTGCCCGAACTTCTGCTCTGAAATCTCAGCCGTGTCACGAAACAAAATTTCCGGGCTCCGGATCGAATTAGACGTTCGAAAGTTTCGAGACGCGTTTGACATTTGAGGAAATTGCTGTGCGTCTAACGAGAACTGTCCGACGTGGAGCGTGTTACGCTTATTTACAATGACGGAGCAGTCGTATAACGATTCTAATACAAAATCGCTGCATGAATACGTGCATCAAATAATGTGTGTGCAGTTTTTTTTACGGGCACGCGATGATGATGCATTTACAACGACAAAGTCCAGAACGCCGAAGCGGTTAAAATTCATATGTATAGGATATATCATCAAGGATATTGTTTTGTACAGGTCGAAGTCCGTGCCTCATGTAACAGGCGGTGAACGACACGGGTTTAGACAGCAGGAAATTCAAATCGAACTTTGAGACACTGAAGAAAACGATAAACGTTATTTATCCTGTATAAAAGAGTACACTGTGCGCGGAATTAATTTCCATACAATCGTGGGAAACGTCGCCCCGCGGCTCATAGTTACTTAAACATGTATACGTATAAGCTCGCAACACCGGATCACGATCGAACGACAAATATAAGAGTTCTATAGCAGTATAAACATTTGCTCGAACAAATGAAGCATCTGACGAAAGTTAAAAATTGTGGAACTATCGGGAGAGCGAGGACAAGACGATGATTCGCGTTGCACAATTACTGGAATCGTTGTACGACGCGTTCATTACAGATTTCGCCGATCGTTTCGGGAAAAGCGATAACCTCCAACATCATTAATTTTATGCAAGTCTACCAGCGATAGTTCCGTTCTCACTTTCTCGTTAACGTAATTTATGTTCGCGATAAATATTAGAAAATTTCACGAATCGATATCACGGATAATATAAATTTTCAGAGATGGAATTACAGAGACCAAAAGAAAATGTACGCGACTCGGGAAACACCGACCTAAATATATTCACTGACACACACACAGAGAGAGAGAGAGAGAGAGAGAGAGAGAGAGATCAGAGAAAACCTACGATAGCGCCGATTTCAAGGCTACAGGAGAGAGATTCAGTGAAATGTGGAATCTTCCGTATTGACAGATTACTCTTGGTTATCGGTTATCGCGGAAACCCTTGCCCGAGAGCATCTCGCGTTTTTTTTGAGCACACTTATCAGGCACGTGTAAACCTGAAAGACAAGAAAACGATATGTACCGCTAGCTGCGAGTGCTAATTGGGGCTTTTACGATCCTCGAACCTGCGGTCGTCGCGCTGGGAATTATTCTATTACGCTTTCCTGAAAATCTAATCATCGATTTTCCCCCGTAAAATAATTTGCAGATTCATTGGATAATTGACCGATGACCCTCTGTGCGCGAGCAATTAATACATAGAGGAGTACGTGGGAATAAGCACGGTGACGAGGCGAGACGTCGCGAGTTCATTGTCGTTTTCAGAGTAGCGGCGGATAATCCGCTTGCGAGCGATAAGGACGGGGATTATTAATGAGACGATCGAATTATCTGCGTTACGCCGAACGTTACGCAACGGGTCGATCGGTTCTCGCGGTGGCGTGAAATATTAATAATTACCGTGCGCGCTAAGATAAATTTTTATTGCCGGTTTCCGCGTGGTAGTATCGCCTGGCACGCACGCACGCACGCGATGACACATGGCTCGGGTGGTGCGACGATAGCATTCTTATCGCGGATTACTTCCACAATGAACTTTACTTGTCGAATATCGGGCCAGGCGAAGTGCACGAGTGCGATCGGTGCTCGTGTCCGCGCTGAATCGCCCGCGTGGATCGGCCGCGCGAGCACGTGCACTCCCGTCGAGTGCGCGCGCTCCTCGAGAGACCGTCTCGTAAGGAAAAGCGTGAAATTCGTAAAGGTGCGATTGGTCGGCCGCGCTCGCCATTCAGTCTCACGCATTCTCCGAGAGGACTACCGCGGCTGCAGGCGTGTGCATCGCGCGTTGCAAGACGCGGACACAGCGTGCATTCGAACCGGACTCGAACGCTAAGTAATCGAGTGACGTTTACGAGACCTACGCGTCGTCGCGCGAGATGATGCAATGGAAACTTTTATCGCCGGCTTGTCCGATCGCCGCTCGACCAACGACTGACTGACGCGCGGCTTTTTCGTCTATCGCGTGACCGCACGCGACTCGATCGCGAGAAATTTCGTGTCAGCTGATCGGCGAACTCCGTCCGAAACAGATCTCTCTCCGCGATAAACCTCTGACACGGATGCGCACGATCACTTTGCGCGCGAGTCGCTAATCCGACCGAGTGTAATTTGTTTATTACATGAAAATTCAAGAGTAACACGATCGCCACTTTGATGTAGACTTTTTTTGTGACATGACGATCGTTGTGAAAAAACGTTGGATTTTTTAAAATTAAATTTACGGGCTATTGTCGCAATGAAGAATTTCTTCGGCGATGCAAATAAAGCCCACCTTCGATCGTTTCAACCGAACAATTTCCATTATTTCGAAGTTTATAGAATTAAATTTAATTTATTTCTATATTTAATTTGTTTTATATCTAAATTTAATTAATATAATATATAATTTCTATATCCAAATTTAATTAAATTTCTACAAATTTCATCCTTAACGACCTAATAACATGATAAATGACATCATCCTTCACACCCTACACAATTCTGCATTATTCCGAAATAGTTGATTTCATTTAATTATTGATAGTAATTTCTACAAATTTCAACTTTGACAACCTGATATATGTGATTATTATATCAGCAACGATAACGATGATTAATTGTGAGTTCAATATCAACTGCGGTTTCCACTATAAAACAGGTTTTGTTTCATTCATGTACGGAACAAGGAAACATGTTTCGTTTCGTGATCCGTGATGTAACCTCAGACGGGGATGCAGACGTAGAATTTCGTTGTGTTCTCTTGTTAAATATTACACTATTTTCGCCGGTGGTGTATTATTTATGAACATCTCCGATCGCACAACTGTTTGTCGGAACGTAAAATGGAAATCGGGCACAGGAAGGAACGCGCGCTTTTCGTGAATGAAACGGTTGGGGGATCAATTTCGCCGAGAAATGTAGCGTCGCGACGTAACGTACGTTCGCGTGCCGTAACAATCGCGTTACGTAAATAATATGGGTCATAATCATGGGACTATTTTCACGGGTGAAAGACACGCGCAGAAATGCGAAAGAAATTGCGGTGGCGCCTTCTTGCTCATTCATTGCAAATTGCCCCGTAAAACATGCAAACCGAATGCGATGAGTTCCGTGTCGCAATTACTCATCTGCATTGACCAGGAAATGATGAAGATGTATTTGTAGTGTAATTTCAATATATTTCAAATGCACCGACGAGGAAATTAACTTTATTCAATACTATTTTCCTTATGTATGTATATTCAACGCTGTTGTAACAACCGACACGACTTCGAATATATGCAATGAATATATCCCAAGAATAATCGTAACTTTTCTGTAATTCGATGCAGAAAAATGTTTATAATTATGCCCGGACAAGTCCGGACAGGACTCGCGCTGGCCGGCTGAGCTACGTCGTCGACTCTCAGAGCGCTAGCCGCCCAGGCCAGACTTAAACCACTGAATGCAGTTCGCAAATGATATCGCGAATATAAAATGTGAGAAATAAGTCGGTGAAAGTCCCTCTTGAAAAGAAAAAATTAATTAAAAATATCCTAGTTAAATGCATTTAGCAGGAGAGCGATCGACGCGTTCAACAAGTGGTTCCACCGGGGAACGTTGAGGACTCGCGGTTGCATCGGTCGAAGTTCCGAATGCGCAAGCTTGTGCACGCGACCGTGTCACGTGCGCGGCCGCCGCAAGTGCATCGAGAGCGCATCGAGCGCACGAAGCGGAGGCACGAGATGCTGCGAGAATCGCGAGCTCCCTGGGCAATAGCTTTCTCTCGGCCGTGTATTACGTGAACCAGCGGCTCTCAACCGACCGACCGGCCGGACGTTAATTTGGAAAGTGAAAACCGGGCGTTACGTCACCGGTGGATTACGTGTATTGTATGGAAACGCTTCCCCCGGGGATCGATCGATACCGCGGTATACAGGGTGCGCCGGAAGTCGCGGTAAAACCGGCCGGTTCTGCGTCGAACAATCCAAATAAACGAAGTCCGATTTTTCTTTTTAATCTCATCTCGTATGAAAAGACATATAGCGTGAACATTTTCTTTCAACCCCCTCATTGATTCAACATGGTCAGCTATCCCTCGCAGTAACAGCAGCAGTGCTATACTCATAACATAAATAATTAATATAAATAAATTTACATTTTCAATTTTCTCGTCTCAACCCTTAGTTCTCTTAAACACTAAACCCGGCCACATCGACCTGTTTATTGAAATTATACAGTCAATTGCATGGAAATTGATTCGATAAATATTTCATCCAAGCACACGTCATTTTTACAAGCTGAAACATTTAAATCGCTTCTAGTGCTTGGTAGGTTTAGTGTTAACGATTGCCGACGGTTATTTACCTTTGAAACGACCTTGTCGTAATTTCAGCGATACCCAAATGAAAAATTAGGAATCATCTGGAGGAAGTCGGTATCTATTATTCATAGAGTCCGGTCAGCTAGCTAGGAAAGGACGCGCTGGTGTTTTGTTTACGCAGGCTGACTCATCTGGTCGGTTCGAACGTCTGCATCGTTAATACCGAATAAGCGGAAGAGTCGCTTGCGGGATAAATTTTCAAAATTGTAGGCTGTTAACTAGGGGTCTTAAGGCCCACAAAACACAGCTGCACCCCACATGGGCCCAGGTACGCCCGAAACGAAGACGGGGCAAGCGACAGCCCCGCACTCCTGTGGGGGAATTCCCGCTTTTCGGGAAAAGGGCCCTGATTGGGTAAGGAAAGGACAACCCCCTCAGGGGAGCAATAATAGGAGCCGCAGCGTTTTTCCGACGAGAGCGCAGTACAGATTGTGAGGATGAGTCGAGAGAGATTGTTCTTCTACATCGCGAAGTATTGACAGTGTTAGCGTCCGTTCGGTACTCTTAAAACGCCCTGTCATTTTTCAAATATATTAATTCTTTAGCGTTTACGTTGACACAAAATCATTTTCCCGCCCGACATTCCCTACAAAATATTTTCCTGCCAACGCGCCTGCGAAGGTACCTCTTCGTGCTCTCCCGGAACAATTTAGTTCGTCGAAGCGGCGGGTGTGGGAAACTGGTGATCGAGGATGGCGAACAACGCGGGAAAATCGTGCCCCCTCTGGCGCACGAATTACGCACGATAATCTCACCTTGATGAACCCGCTCGTAGTGACACGTACGCGTCGCCACACTCTGCATCATCTGTGACGCGCGAGTAACGAGATCTCGATCTGAATGCAAAAGTTTTTTTTATGCGAACATGCATAGTTTTACTCGACTCGTTTTACATAAAAAACCATCCAGCTGACAAATGACGTGCGCGCGAAGACGCGATAAAATAGAATAAACTAAGTCGATGGAAATTTTCTACCCGCCATGACAGAACTCTCGTAGATCATGCGTGATCGGTGTCGTCGGATCTAGACTTGTTCCTCGCTGTACCTTCCCCCTCCACCGCGCAATTCCCCTCGGGCCGGTCACGTGACGAATCCGATACTGTCAGAGAGAGTGACAAAGAGCGTCAATTCCGATCAACGTGCTACGAAGCATTTTTTATAATTTCGATTCACGTTTCAATATGCAAATGTACACATTAATTTCGTAAATAGCTTCCGACAGACGTACATTGATCGTGTAAACGGTTGCGAAATGGTTTTGCGAGAAACCGTAGACGTAAACTTGATGAAAAAATTATAGACGCCTCGCGTTTCACGGTACACACTTTTCATTATGATGTGCGCGCGTAAGTGGTCGTTTATTTGTTAATTTATTGCCAGCTCGAACTATTCCGACTGTCTCGCGAACGGATTAAACGTTGATCGTTGCTCGGAATTTATTTAAGCCTTGTCTTCTTTATTTCTTGACCAGGGTAATTTTCATCGGTTCCGGGTCTCTTGTACTGTGCAGGGCTGGTAAGAAATCCCGCGAGAGGACTGCGGCGCTGATTGGTCGGAGCGGAGGGGGGCGTGACCTGCAGCGCCGAAGATGCAGGAGCACGCGAATATTTACGTATACTGATAAAACAATTTGGTAAACCGCACATTTCGTGTTTTTTTTTCTGATGAAGGTAATTCTTCGTCCGTATGTCACGGAACACATTTGATTGTCCTGAGAAAGATCCAAGTCGCGACGTAACCAGATATATACGTAATATTGTATACAGTAATCTTGCTTGTTAGTTTAATGTTATCTAAGAGCAGCTTCTGGTTCTACGACATAACGAATTGTTTTGGTAGAGCAAGACAATTGTAACGAATTCGAAGCAGCACGATTCGATAATTTCATCGAAATCTAGACTAGAATCCTATCGCTCGATCGTGTTACGGTAATAGCGGAGTTTTATCGACGTTCTGCCAGAAGCTCGCAAAAGAGACTATCGCACAGTTCGCATCAATTCAGTGAGAGACCTTGCTGAACCATTCATACGCCCGATTCTATTCGACATAATCGCTTGTTCATAATTTATAATCAAGTTGCTCGGAGCGACATTAAACTCGTGAATAAAATACAAGAAAAAAAAAAGAAAACGACCTTATTTCATATTTATTAACGTACGTTGAATTCATAACGAATTTATTCAACCTCGACATATTGCAGCAGTGTCATCCACAGTTAATAAGTTGAGGAATTAACAAAATGGCTCGCAGAGCTGTGCAAATAATTCTCCTGTGATCAAATTTCAATTTTTTTACGCTGTTACACGTGCAATACAAAACCAAATTAATTACGAACTGTACTTTTGGTGGACGCAGTCATTAGTTTCTCCACTTGGTGGAGAAAACATTGAATCATGGATATGTCGGGAGGCTAATTTACATGTTGTCTCATGTGGAACACAAATCTCTCTCTTTTTTTTCCCTTTTGAGCGTCACACTTTCCGGTGTCGCCTCGCAAATTTTTGTTATAAATGTTTTAAAAAAGGGGGATACAGCTGCGTAACTACGCGCGATCAGTGCGCGTCCACAACACCTGCGTTACGCGAGGGGGCACATTAGTGGACGGGATTTCATGCGATGCGTATAACGCTGAACCGACCGGGCAACATTATCGCCACGTGATTCCACCGTGACACACGCATCGAAATGGTACATCATAAAACGCAAGCCGGGACAAAGATTGATCGAATTTCGGCATTATCGCTATCGATACGATATAATGCGATCTATCGGGATTTACCGACCCGATAAAAACCGAATAATCTACTTCTGCGCCGTTTGAATAGATGACACCCTCTATTTACAAAGAGCAAGAATTAACATTAACGAGGAAGGGCGAATCAACATCCCGAGTCGCGATTAAGAATGGAAATCTTCAATGTTCTCTTTTGTACGTACACGTCGTTGATGCACTCGTGACCTGGTGTTGTACTGACTTAATTACACGATCCCAAGGACGCGCAGGTTTGCACGGTTTGTGCACGCGCGCACCAAGCGAAAACCGAGTAACTTCTCTAGAAATTCAAGAAGCTAGTCGGAGTTTCTTCGAGAACTTGGATGAATCGGGAAATGGTAAATATTGATTTGACGGGATTCGTGTCTCCGAGAGGCTGTAGCGAAAATTGAAAAGGTTCTGGTAAATTGGTTAGAAACAGTGAAAATGTTCAGTGGAATATTTTTACGACATCTGGAACATCTACTTTCTCGATTTTCATTCAAGGCAAAGACGAAGCAAGAAGCTACAGTATACGCGACAAGACGAAACGCAATTTAAATTGCAATTAAAAAAAATTAAAACTTCCTTAATGAAAAGTAACGGAATAAATTTCCTCGTCCAATCTCGATTAGTTTAGAGCTGCCGTTTTTACACGGCCCATTTATCAGATACTGTTAACGCTAGGTTTAGTGTTAAAAGAAAAAAAAAACGGTGCCATGCGGCGGCCTTTTTGTCGAAACGATTTCGAGCCGAACATTGTCCGATGTGGCCGGCATCTATCGTCGCGTTCAAGGCTAACACACGCGTGCGCAAATATTTGCCTGTTATCGCCACGGTGTTCAGGAAGCGCTCGTTAACCAGGCAATTTGCAGTAACACGCTTCCCAGGCTAATTTGCTGAACGACTTTTGGAAAATTCTTTCTGTGTGACACCGGCAAACAACCGGCTAAGCCGATTACGAAAAAACGAAACACGTCCTTGGGGGTAACAGCCATTAGGCACAAATCACGGTTCGAAGCGATTTTGGCAATCGAGAAAGCGACTTGTCTATCTACCGTGCCCCGGTGCTGTGACATAATCGGGTCAACGTCGGAGCTTGGAGTTACACTTTCGCTCAACAATAGATTTTCGGCGCGCGCACCGAAGGATGTGGAATCGACTGCCTCGGGTAAACAATTTCCGTGTGAAATTTTAATGAATTTTGAAGAAAAAACATTTTTATGTTAAATCTTTTTTATATTATCGATTAAACAATGAATTTGACGTAGTTTATATTTTATTCTGTTATATTTTCCGTTATTTATATTATTATTAAATCAATTTTATGTTATCGACGATTAAACTATGAATTTGACGTAGTTTATATTTTATTTTGTTCTATTTTACGTTATTTATATTATTATTAAATCAATTTTATGTTATCGACGATTGAACTATGAATTTGACATAGTTTATATTTTATTTTGTTCTATTTTACGTTATTTACATTATTATTAAATCAATTTTATGTTATCGACGATTAAACTATGAATGTGACGTAGTTTATATTTTATTTTGTTCTATTTTACGTTATTTACATTATTATCAAATCAATTTTATATTATCGACGATTAAACTATGAACTTTTAGTATATACAAAGTTCAATCGATAATATAAAATTGATTTACTAATAATGTAAATAACGTAAAATATAACAAAATAAACTATAAACTACGCGAAATTTATTGTTCAATCGTCGATAATCCAAATTTTTAGTAGTAAATTGTTCCGCAACAATGTCCAAGCGTTCGGTGACAGCTCAAGGTGTGACTTACATACGTAAGCGCTTAGGGGAAAATATTTTGACTCGCTCGTCCTCGACGAAATAATACGTTTCCGACAAGGTTATACAATATGAATTTTCTATTTGCAAAATACACGGTTATTTTCCTCCGAACGATGCGCAGCGTGCTGCGAAACGGGATGGAACCGGTGCGAGTAATCGACCCTAATTGAATCGACATTTCCGGTGGCCGATTATACCATCTCGCGTCGGACTACTACGGCAGGACTTGAGCATACGACACCCTCGCGAGCAATCTCTGCACGTCACGAAATGTCAACGGATCGTCGGGAAACGAAACGATCGATTTGCATCGCAATCACCCATAGAACACGTCATTATGCGGGTTGTAACCGAAAGAATTAAGATAACACCGACCTTTGTTAGAATTACGCTCGACTAACACTTATTATTTATTATCTCCGTAGATAAATTCGCTTAACACCGGCCCACGGAAATAGTTAGTCTTTCCGCAACAAACCGCGGCAGAATTGTTTGCAAACAAATCAACAGGTGTGGTGTTGATATCCTGCTCTACTTTGCCTCTGATCGGCCGACTTGAATTATGCTGTGCTTGGCTAACTACTGTAATTCATTATTCATTGTTCCGAATTCATTAAATTAATTCGGTAAACCTCCGCAGGGCCGTCCTAGGCTATTTGGCGCCACTCTCTACGTAAGAACATGCACACGGGTGATTCAGAACAAGAAACAAATAAAAACAATAGAGAAACCGAAAATCCCAGTACGCAATTCCAAAATATTTACCACGCCTCGTTCGGTCTAACTGCCACTGAATAAATTCAAGGGAATTACGCTTTCAAAAATATTCCTAGAACATTTATGCTAAACGGAATTTACCAGACACACTGAAATTTCCTCGCTTCGCACGTATTCGAAATACTCTGCCGGCAGGTTGACAAACGTCCTTGCGACCGCGTCCAGTCCGGCGTTAATATTGTAGTTGAAATATTCATAATCCGTTATTCTCGTTCACTGTTCACCTCATCCCGGCCGAAATGACCGCGCACGAAAGCGTTCGCCGTTGAAAAGTAGATAGAGTAGCTTAGGCGAAGGATCCGCGGACGCGTAGAACTACACCGAGAACTGGATTTATAAATAAAAAAAAAATGGGAAGAGTGGTAACCCGTGCGACGACTATTTTCGTCGGCTGGGCAGAAATTTCGTTATCGTCGCGCACGTGAACGAAGAGGGGCGAACGCGCGTACCGCCGGTTGATCGGGCACACGTAACCTCTCGTTATTAGGCGCCGTGTAAACGACGGATTTGCCGGTGTAAGTTGGATTTCTATAGACGCGTTATATCATTCGAGGAACACGCGAAACTGGCTTTTCTCTCTCTCTCTCTCGTTCCTTCGCTCAGACTTTCCTCTCTCGTCCGTTCTGGCACGAAAAGAATCGCACGTGCGAACCAAATCGATCGGTCAAAGCTTTATTATGGTAACGTGTATCGTCGAAAGAAGAATTTCTCCGGTAAATTCTCCGAAGGAGGAAAAAAGCAACACGTACACGCAAATAGAAAAGCGAAATCCCGGTTAACGAAACGGGAACAGGATCCCCGGCGATTAATCCGCGGGTCTCCTTTCACGATGTTGAACGTCTAACACGAAGTAGGGTGAAAGATTATATGGAACAACACACCGTTACGTCCTCTCGCGAGCACGCGACGATAAAGCGTCGAGGAACCGGGTCGTTCCGCGGATATTATCGCGAGAGGCTGTCGCTATGCGAGGGAAAAAAACGAATGCCTGCAGGAACGATCGCATAACCTCGTTGCCAGAGAAAAGAAAAATATTAGCAAATCGACGAGACCGTATACGCGTGTGTGTGCGCTGGTGTGTCGGCTCGCGTTAAACTCGCGAACTCGAGTTTGTCGCCTCGCTGCGTGCGAGTTATCCGCGAACGCGCGCGGTTCAGAGAACGTTGAAAATGCTTACCACAGTCGTTTTATATTCACCCTCGACGAACCCTCTCGGCGTTTCTCCGTGTGGAGGACGAACGACAGCTAGGTGTTACGCCCCGCGCACAAATGCCACCAACCACCGGGCAATAAAACCGCGCGCAAAATGGACCGCCGCTCGTGACGCGGAGTGTGTCTGCTTCGTTGCGAAGGATCGGCGACAGCGTTCAGTGGGATTCACCTTTATCGACGAGCGTGATCCGTGATATTCGACGAGCTGACAGCGAATCAAGACTGAGACGCCGGCACCACGCGGCCAGAGCTAAATACGAGCGCCGAGTGCTGACAAACACGAGTCATCGCGACGGCGCGGCGCGCCGCGGCGCCCGCCGGAAGCGACGGTGGCGCCGCGACGCGGCTCCTCTATGGATCCGAGGAACGGGCAGGGGCCTACGTGATCTTCCGTGGGCGAAACCACGGCGCGTCGGCCGAGAGGACGAACATTAAAAAATCAATATTTTTTTAATGCTTGTCCGTCTACATAAGTTTTTTTTAAACGTTTATTCACCGGCACTCGCTGGAACAAACAATTTTTGCTTTTTCTCGTGACCTGACACCACGTCGCTTTTTCTTGCGTTTTAACCTCAAATACGCGCGCAAAAGAAAGACCTTATAGAACTTAGAAGAACTTTAAAGAACTTATAGTATTGTAAAGCGAATTATTAACTTCTATAAACTTATAATATTATTATAAGTTAAGTGCGGAATTTACCACAGAGTGCGGAATTAAAATCGAACAATGAGTCCTATTGTAAATTTTACGAAAAACGGGGAAGGATTATATTTTTGTTTGATAAAAAATCAATATTTTTTAATGCTTGTCCGTCTACATAAGTTTTTGTTAAACGTTTATTCACCGACACTCGCTGGAACAAACAATTTTTGCTTTTTCTCGTGACCTGACACCACGTCGCTTTTTCTTGCGTTTTAACCTCAAATACGCGCGTAAAAGAAATACCTTATAGAACTTAGAAGAACTTTAAAGAACTTATAGTATTGTAAAGCGAATTATTAACTTCTATAAACTTATAATATTATTATAAGTTAAGTGCGGAATTTACCACAGAGTGCGGAATTAAAATTGAACAATGAGTCCTATTGTAAATTTTACGAAAAACGGGGAAGGATTATATTTTTGTTTGATAAAAAATTAACAATTCATTGTTGAGAAGATCGGAAACAAACATACCGCGAAATAATATTCTTATTACATTTTATTTGACATTTCGAGTTTTCATCGTCAATGGTAATTTTACACGACGAGTATACACGTCAACCGCAATAGAGATTTGGTCCGATGTGTATACACGTCAAACCCGCTTAACTGGTTAAACAATTTGCGATGGATCATTTTGTTCGAGGTGTTTACACGTAATTTTGGCTCCTTTCGGTTTTTACAATTGTTATATGCCTTATTTTATCGATCCAAAGTGATCCGTTTGTTAAAACACGAAATTGAAAATTCTTACAAGCTTTAACTAAGCTTTTCGTAAAAAGGTGAAACGTGTCTTGCTGGAAATATTCGTACGACTCATTACCGAAATCTGTAAAAAATTTTCTGCCCCGAGCTGCCACCCTAATTTTAAAAATTATTCAGGAAAACACCTAGAATATACGTACACACAGATTTTTAAAAAATCGTTTTTTTGTCATAGGTTCCACTAAATTGTTTTGTTACGCAATTACGGATATAAAATTGCGTAATTTGTTGTTCTTCAATTTTCTTTTTAATTCGCATACTCATCTTCTACCTACGTTCGGCGAAAAAAAAAATCTCTCAATTGTTATTCAAATGAACTTTTTGTCAAAATAAATTGTTTACGGTGACCACACGTAGGATTGCGTCATATAACACTGTCCAACTTTTTTTTGGGATTTCGATTCTCACTATGCAATTATATCCATTCTATGCAAATTTGAGTTTGAAAAAAAGACGTATTTTTCAACTTTGAACAAATATTGTGATGTTATTATAGAAGATATTGAATTAATCTTTACAGCGAAAGATTCCTTAGACTTTCCCGAATACAGTGATATCCAATATTAATACATTATGATTGTTTAAACATGTTTAAGAGCACCACTGGCGGCAGCTCATGTCGGGCAAAGATATTTTGCTTTCTGGTTCGGTAAAAACGTCGACGTTTCAAACTTCAAAGGGGGTTTCTCAAGATAAAAGTCTGCTCTATCGCGCGGTGTAGTTCGATTTTCCGCTGGACCCTTATTTTTTGAGAGAAATTCAAAAATATCGTCAAAAATTGGTGCAAAAGTGGCGTCTCTCCGTCTTTAATGATCGTTTAACCCCTTGCACTATCTGGAAACTCTGAAAAAGCCGTGCCAAAGTTGACCGCCGGAATGGTCGCGGACGGAGACGAGCGGGGGAGCTCAAGTGGCGTAATTTGAAACACGACACCTTACGACTGAGTTACATAGTCCCGCTCGTATTTACTTCACGCGATGGAGCTCTTTGGAAATTCAAATGAAAATACTTTAATTATTTAATATGATTGAAACAAATTTTGTATAAATAATAATAATATGATTCGTGTCATGGAAGTGTAACAACGAGTCCGACTTGTGATATTCACGTTTGGCACGGAAAGTAAGAACGAGTCTGACTCGTGATAATCAAGTTTGGCACGGAAAGTAAGAACGAGTCTGACTCGTGATAATCAAGTTTGGCACAAAATTTTGATCACGAGTCAGACTCGTGATAATCAAGTTTGGCACAAAATTTTCATCACGAGTCAGACTCGTGAAAGTAGTGCAAGGGGTTAAACATGTTTAAACAATCATAATGTATTAATATTGGATATCACTGTATTCGGGAAGTCTAAGGAATCTTTCGCTGTAAAGATTAATTCAATATCTTTTATAATAACATCACAATATTTGTTCAAAGTTGAAAAATACGTCTTTTTTCAAACTCAAACTCAAAACTGTGCGTCTGGGAGAAAAATTAAGAATAGATTCAGAATCAGCGCAAAAAACTCTGTATGAATTGCATAGTGAGAATCGAAAAATTTTTTAGCTGTTGGACAGTGTAATCGAATTAAACTCGTTTTTCGGTATTGAGCATAGATCGAACGCCGCACGTTATTGTAACATCTGAAAATGCAACGTCTGAAAAAAAACAAATATACATTATTATTAATAGATAGATTCTTCTCGATCGAAATTTAAGTATATAAAGTAAATGATATCGGCGCAAGGTTCGATCATTTTTAAAAAACAACAAATGTGCAATTATTTAAACATGTTTCTTACGTTTCGATCCCTATGTGTATCCTTTTTAAAGAACCATTTTTGCGTCTGAAAATGTGCAAAAGAAAAATTAATAACGAATTAAATTTAAAAAAAATTTTTTTTTAAAATTAATTAGTTATTAATTTTTCTTTTGCATATATATTAAAAATTAATAACGAATTAACGAATTAATAACGAATTTTTGCGTCTGAAAATATGCAAAAGAAAAATTAATAACGAATTAAATTTTTAAAAAAATTTTTTTGCATATTTTCAGACGCAAAAATGATTCTTTGAAAAAGATCCACATAGGGATCGAAACGTCAGAAACATGTGTAAATAATTGCTCATTTGTTGTTTTTTAAAAATGATCGAACCTTGCGCCGATATCATTTACTTTATATACATTATTATTCTTTTGTACAATTCGTGGAAGGTTAAAATAAGGTTGTAATCGATCTTTATCTTCAGTCGGCCATGCGGTTGCAGGACTAGAACCGCCATTATATTGATTCCGCGAACGTCCCAAAATTAGACATTTTCTAGTTTTAATCGAAATTCATAACGATAAACTAATACTCTAAAATCTTTCTAAGAATTACGATTCGACACGATTGACAATTTAACGAACTGTTAATGCGCCGCGTGATAATTCTTAAAAAATAAATGCACTTTTGTCGCTGTTATTAATCGCGTTAGATAAGTATTTGAACAAAATCTGCATCACATGATCCGCGCAACTGTAAACAAAAATCTCATCGTGAATTTATTAACATCATTAATTATATCATCCACCGCGTTTGACTTTGAACGAATTCTATAGTACGTATCGTTTGTAATTCATGATTATATACCAATGTGTGTTGCGCGACGTTTCATTTTATCGTCTGAACCTTAATCTGAAAGACAAAGTCCAATTTTGTTCTGTAGCACCGTTTCCCCGTATTAAATTATATATATGTATATATGTATGATAATTGCGACGCGATAAAATCGAACAGTTATCCGAACCTTTAGGTTAACTCGAAAGTTCTGTCGGCGCTGAACTAATTTCTCTTCGTGTTTACGGAAACGCACGTTCCTAAATAATCATAAGCCCACGGCGGCGGTACGAATAAAAGTTCGAGTAAACGTAGCGCTGCCAATCTCAAGGTGAAATAAATCAATAAAATCAAAAAAGATAAGGACTGGGAAGTGGAAGAGTTCGGTATAAATAAAATAGCAACCATTTACACAACAGAGTGCATTGCCATAAGCAAACCAATAAGTATGGCAGAAGCAAAATATAAAGGTAATATGAACAAGATAATCATCTTAATGCAAAGGGAGGTAAATAAATCACTTTTGCATGGATTCATATCAAAATTCCTACAGAAGATATAAATAACCATATTAAAGATAACAAATGACAAAAATCAGATTGGAGACATATAAGAGAAGGTACATATAAAGGAAAAAAATATTTTGAAACAACGAATACCAACATAGGAAAAAGAAAGTCATGGTTCGAAGTCATAAAGAATATAGGAAGACGACCATAAACACGCTGAGCAGGATCAGAGCCAACCACTACAACTTAGCAAGTTCCCTAGCTAGGAAAAATTATATAAACTATACAATATGTGAATGTGGTCACGAAAGATCATATCATATGGAGTTGCCCTATATACGGAAGGATAAGAGGAAAGTTAATGAGAATCTTCGCTAAAAAGGATATAGAACTAGAAAAGGAAGTTTGCAGCTTATTAAGAAAGAAAGATGATTCCATTCTAAGGACAATAGCAGCTTTTTTAATACAAATAGTTAGATCAATTTAAAAATGCCGCTACAGAAGGGGGATGAAAAACAGAATACAAATATTACAACTTATTTCAGAACATTAGTTATATCACTATACAGGGTGAATTCGATAAAGCAGGAAACCTAAATATCTCCGTTACTTTTCGTTGTACAAAAAAACTTCGTAGGACAAAGTTACACTGTTTGAAGGGCCACATATAACGGTGTAAGGGAAAAAGAATTTTCAAGGTCATTTTTATGAGATTTCAAGGTTATCGATGTATTTTTTAAATGGAATGATATATTTTTGTTAACGTAATGTTGTAGCTGACACAATAACGAATTTATGCATGTAACACAATATGACCTTCAAATGACCTTCAACCCAGAAAAATGGTATAAATAAAATTCAAGGCGTAATATTCCCTTGAGCTGCTATACATTCATTCAGCCGTGATGTTACAGAACGTAATGCTGTGTATTTCATTACTGAGGTAATCGACGCACAAGCCTGGACGATTCTTTCTTTCATGTCGTCTATAGTCGTTGGTGGTTCACTATAAACATCGCCTTTCAGTTTTCCTCATAGATAAAAATCAAGGGGTGTAAGGTCTGGTGAGCGAGCTGTCCAATCCAACGATTTGGAAACTTGTTATTTAAGAATTGTGTTACGACACGGGAAGAATGGACATCCGTCATGTTGATATCACATATATTCACGAATGTCATAATTGTCCTCCTGTCAACACCGAATCTGTTATTATGTTGTGTATTGCGATACATTTGAATTTATAGCAGCTCAAGGGAATATTTTTGAACATTTGGCGTAACAGAAATATATCAAATGAATCTTACACGTTGAATTTTATTTATACCATTTTTCTGGGTTGAAGGTCACTTGAAGGTCATATTGTGTTAAATGCATGAATTCATTATTTTGTCAGGTACAACATTACGTTAACGAAAATATATCATTCCATTTAAAAAATACATCGATAACCTTGAAATCTCATAAAAATGACCTTGAAATTTTTTTTCCCTTACACAGTTATATGTGGCTCTTCAAACAGTGTAACTTTGTCCTACGAAGTTTTTTTCTATAACGAAAAGTAACGGAAATATTTAGGTGTCCTGCTTTATCGAATTCACCCTGTATAGTTTGTAAGTGTTTTTAAAATAAGTCGAAATGAATATATTACACATGTATTAAACATCTACAATATGTAAGAATTTAATTTAACAATAATATATAAGGACCGGTTTATATTGGGCAAATAGAGCTCAGGCTCTGCAACGCCATCTTTATGTAAGGTATATAAAGAGATGAATAAATCATTAAGCAACAAATAATTTAAATTCTACAGCCATTGATAGGTTTTCCATTGTCATATCAGAATGGGATTGAACGAACGTATACAATAAACATAATTCAACGTCCGCGTATTTTTCACGTGACTTCCGGGCTGCGTTGTATATTACATCGAATATTTTAAATTTAAATCGCGTAATTGTTCGTCAAAGAAACGAATGTATTAATAAATCCGCATGGGATTAGAAAGAGTTCCAAAGAATTAAAGAACCGTGACAATCAAATTTCAAATTTATGATATCGTCAAGGATGAGCGAAGTTCGTCATAGGCGGTCGACGGGTCAAAGACAGTTTCTCATTATTCACCGGAGGAACAAACGTTAGTCATAGGGAAACGGTGTTGCAAATGTAATGTAAGTAATGTGGTCGCTAATAGCCTGGATGCGACCGTGAACCAGGGAAAGAGAAAAATAAAAAACAGGCGACGTATATTTACAGATGTTAATGCATGTTTCAGCGTTCGTGAACTTTTGATACATTGTGAACAGACATGTGTACGCATGCATATTTTACACACCCGGTGTGCAGCGTTAAAACCATAAACGCGAGAATCATTATTCATAACGAGCACCGGGCACAGTGTGTACAAAAATTACGTGCCACGACTGCCACAGCGAGATACCTGTTACAAAAAAGTGGACCGCGACAGTGTCCTTGCGCTCCCATCAAGGTTAAATATGTTTTCATTGCATTTTACAGTAAAAACGACTAAACTTCAGCAAACTATTTCGTTGCATACATCCGCACAGGGTGTCTCAAGTTGGCGCAACCGCGGAGGGGATGATAGCGATGAAGAAATCTGACCTTGAAGAAAAATCTGTCGACAATTTTGCAGCCCATTTTTTTTTATTCAATGGCCACCGATCTGGAAGTATAAAATTTACCAAATAGAAGTTCGCCGGAAAAGCTGTGACAACGTTTTAATAAGTAAAATGTTCGTTGGTCAGAACGGTAATTCCGAACTGATAAAATCTCGGTTCTGTAGAAACCACGGGGGCAAATCTTTTATAAATAACGTGGATTCTTTTGGTATCGATTGCATCAATTCTATCGACTTCCTGTCATCGCTGAGCAAACAGTATTATGGACGCATCATTGTCCTCATCAGCGGGTTCTCTGTGCGAACGTCAATACAATCGGTGCGCCGATTTTTCCAAGCGAATTGCTTAATTCTATACACGAATTTTCCATCCGGTTGCCAAGCTCGACGAAACGAACAGTCAGCTTCGCGCGTCGCACAGTGGTTGGAACGTATAGGGAAGATGGAAAAAACTTAAAACTTCGGCATTTCTAAATATTTTTGAATAATTCTTTTTTTATATTACTTCTTAATCTTCAAATTTCTGATATTATTAAACGAAATATTAAACAATTATTTCTATTAAATTAGAACTATTATTTCAGCTATTTCTCTTGTTCTCTCGATCGCAAATTTGCTTTAAATTAATATTGATCGAACCTTGCGCCGAGAATTATTGCTATTTCTATATTATTATTTCAGCATAAAAAATTGAAAACTCGAAATAGTATTAAGTAAACAAACTAGAAATAGAATTAGACAAACAAACAAACTTGAAATAGTATTAAACTAAAAGCTTAATATACATAACATATTATATACATAACATTACTTATAACTATTAATATTATTATTAGTAATATTACTTATAATATTCCATATTACTTATTAATATGGAAGAGAACTTCACACAGAACTTTGTACGAAACTGCGAAATTGTTCATGATGGTATCAGAAATCAAAACAGAAATGAGTGGATACATTCGTACAGTGGCCGAAATAGAAGAATCGCGCCTATAGTAACGCATTGTTGAGAGCGTTAGCAACGAGATAGTATAAATAACAGTAGAATATCGCGGAGCGGTCACTTTTCCAAACCCTGCTTTATTGCTGAAACTTCATGCGCTCTGAAACTTTAAACGTTAATATCTGCTAAACGTGGAAAAACGTGGTGCTGATTTTTGCAGGATTATTGTGCGATGGTGTCTTCTTTCAAAAGATGCCACTCAGAGAGTGTAGGAACGCGTAACTTTTCTTGTAGAGCTAAAGAAAGCAGCTGCAATATGAAATTATACATATCCTACTTTCGGGCTTTATATTGTTATTTTGGTTGTGAGTTTTCGAAAATTATTTACATCGGGCATAATATATAGTAAATATGGTTATAAATGTCCCCAAAAATGAAAGAATAACGTCGAACGTGTGGTTAGAAATCTGTGAGAATCCAACTAGAATCTGAAAGGTCTAATTTAGATCTATTTTTCTCCGTTATTAAAGAGAAAAACAGAGATCCATTTTCATAGCAAGATACATTGGTTCATGGCCTATCAGGAAATAGCGGTCTATATTTTAAATAACGACTTTCATAATTTAGGGTTTTTTTCCTGCTTCCGACTGTGCGTCGTCTCGGTGCATGCAAATTATATCAGCTCTGTCGCACTGACAACGAGCCGAACTCCGTCGTCGGACGCGGAGTCTCTCTCAAGGGATAGCGGTCGATTATTAACCGGCCCTGCCAGCGCTGTCGCAATTAAGTCGCTCGGGGGAGAACGAAAGAAAAGAATTTTCCATGACGAGAGCCATTTTACTCGCATGCGTTCAAGCGAGAAAGAATCGGAAAGACCCTGCGAGATGGTCCTCAGTCTATATTCGATCGTTGTCCTAGGTGTTTCGTGCTGGCGTCGGCGTGGCGGAGTAACGTTGACCGGAAACTCGGCAAAGTCGATCAAAGTTTTGCAACAATAGCTGTTCAAGCTTCCGCGCATCGTGCGTTCCGGCTGATTTTTTAAATATCGCCCTTCGAGCGATCAGGATCGAAGTCAGGACGAATTGTTAATGACTTCGACTGCACATTTTCGAGTGGACATTTTCGATTCTCTCGTCGACTGAAACATGAGAGCAGGATTATTTATGATGACGACATTCTGCATGGCGACGAGCACTTGCATCTTACCGTCTCCGTTGACATTGCAACTGATACTGGAATTCGCGAAATGGAGATTATGGGATCAGATAGTGCTCTTCGACAATCTGAGTTCCTTAGGTGAGAACATTGGATGTCCGCGAACGTGTACAGCGACTAGTATAGAGTGTGCATATGTTATTTTATTGCGTATGTATGTGATGTAATGCATATGTATTATTGTTGCGTGATTGTAGCGAGTCCCTACTTATACTGATGTTTGTTTGTTATTAAAAGGATCCAAAGATCACGTTCGCTTAGATATGCAAAATATCGAATGCACCTGATCTCGGTTCAAGTAATCCCCGTTCCACGTGAATTTGTTTAACGAAAATCGCGTGAATCAATTGTGTATAAAAGAAATAATATTGCCAATAAAAGTTAACATTTCTCTATTAGATTTAGGATATACGAAGTTCGATACTATTTTCGCGCAGAATGTTTTGCTTCTTCCGAGTTCGAGAGAAAATATCGAACGTTCCATTAAAAAAAAAAGAAAAAAAACTGATTGTTTTTCTTGAAAGAAGATCTCCAAGGTCTCTGAGAATAGCGCATGAACTTTTAATCGTTCCATACATCTATTATTCCTTATCTGTCGTTATGAAGCAGCACGTCAAGGAAATTCAGAATGACGGCGAAGTTGACTCATTGTCTTCAATATTAACCAGTTCAACAATAAAGCTAGTTCATTAATGCAAAATGATGATAATATTGTTGAACTACAGCCTACAGTTGCGAAGATACTGTTTGCGAATGGATACGTGTAAAAACTTCGATTGTTTCTTTTTTTTAATTAAATAATATCGTATAATTTTGTTAGGTAATATTCACGAAATAAATTTTACAATACTTCTTTAATATTCGTCTATGAAAAATATACACGATTCTAAGAAACAGCACGGACCCGAGGGTTTTTCTTAGATCAAGGCGAAAGAATGATTATTTATTGTATATTCACGAGATAATGTTTGAGCTGTTAAAAATCGATTAGAGTTTTTCTAGTTACTCGATAATTACTGTCAATTTGAATCCTGTTTGCCGTAGACTGTGTATTCGCCTACGCGAGACCATTGTTCGCCTGTCTCGCTGAAAAAGGAATCAGCGTATCAATACAGTCAGCTGTCAATCCGAACATACCCGACGCCCTTATTATCCGGAAACACCGAATCGGATCGATCGTGCTGTTGGATGGACTGAATCTGACGTCCTCCGAGAATGTTCTTCACGTGGTAAATACGTGGTAAAATAATTATTAGTATCGTTCCGTCCAGACAATTTTAATTAATCATTTATTCGTCCCAATAAATTACAAGCGTCGTAAAAATTCGGACACTTCCAGGAACAATAAAATTTCGCCAATGATCGATGCAGATTTATGGTTCCCGATATTTTGCGCATTGAATTACAGCTGAAATTGTGCCTGTGATTGTAAAAACGAGTCTGAAAATCGAGCTTTTCGCTTATTTTTAGCTGACTTTTTTAAAATCATTATTACCGCTGTCGGGAAAATTTATTCGAACGTTCGAATCTTTGCATTTATGAACTTTTATTGTACACGCCATACGACGCATCACGTGTCTCATGTATGAGACATGTGATGTTTGCATCACGTGTATCAAGTATGATATTTTTATATTCCACGTACGTGATTAATCAATTCTGTTGTGACAGGGTGACACTTGTATCGGAAACAATCCATAATCAAATATGTTGATTAATCGAGCAATAAATAACATTTAATAGATCCGATTATAAAACTCGTTTGTTTGTCATTATTTTTTCATAAACATAAACGAACAGACGTTTTGTTAGATTTGTTATTTTATAAAATACTTTTACAGGCTTCTCAGAAGTTTCTTTTCAACTATTACATCTCCTGGCTGATGATCACGACTAAGAACACAGATACCACCATCGACACGGTGCTCCGGCATTTGAATATCGGTATTGACAGCGACGTGATCATCGCCACGTCTTCCCTGACGTATCCGGCGATTCAGAATTTATCAAGAACATTCTGGAAGAGGTGAATACGTTTATTCAAATCGGTCCTATATCACGCTTAATCACGATTGACTATGCGATAAACATTCCGCAGAAAACTCGAACGCTAACTTGCGGTCTCTAGCCAGTCTATGTATACAGGGTGAATTCGATAAAGCAGGACACCTAAATATCTCCGTTACTTTTCGTTGTACAAAGAAACTTAGAATAATCTAATGCATGTTACTTCACAATACTTGATATGGCTTCAGGATTCCATCAAATCCCTATAACGAACGAATCGATAGAAAAAACGGCATTTGTCACCCCAGATGGACAATACGAATATTCGACAATGCCATTTGGTTTAAAAAATGCTCCACCTGTGTATCAACGTAGTATTGAGAAAGCGTTAGGAGAATATAAAGGCAAAATTGTTTTAATTTATACAGGGTGAATTCGATAAAGCAGGACACCTAAATATCTCCGTTACTTTTCGTTGTACAAAGAAACTTCGTAGGACAAAGTTACACTGTTTGAAGGGCCACATATAACGGTGTAAGGGAAAAACAATTTCAAGGTCATTTTTATGAGATTTCAAGGTTATCGTTGTTTTTTTTAAAGGAATGATATATTTTCGTTAACGTAATGTTGTAGCTGACAAAATAACGAATTCATGCATGTAACACAATATGACCTTCAAATGACCTTCAACCCAGAAAAATGGTATAAATAAAATTCAACGTGTAAGATTCATTCGATGTATTTCTGTTACGCCAAATGTTCAAAAATACATCCCTTGAGCTGTTATACATTCAAATGTATCGCAATACACAACATAATAACAGATTCGGTGTTGACAGGAGGACAATTATGATATACCTTCACCTATACGTTCGCACAGAATCGTGTTTATCCACTACTAATTACTCAGAAGACCTTCTTGCTATCAGATTTCCACAGTTTCTGAGATTTCTCGATCAGTTTATCGATGAACGTTTCACAATGCGATACTCGAAGGAAGATAAGATTGATATGATTTTCATTTATGCAGAAGGTCGACAGTGTTTAAGAGAAGCCGTGCAGTTGTACAAGGACCGATTTCCTAATCGTAATTGTCCATCAGTTTCCGTTTACTCCAATTTGATAAATAAATTCCGTGAAACTGGTAGTGTCGAAAATAAAAAACGTACAAAGGGACTATCTTTGAACTTTGGCGTAACAGAAATACATCAAATGAATCTTACACGTTGAATTTTATTTATACCATTTTTCTGGGTTGAAGGTCATTTGAAGGTCATATTGTGTTACATGCATGAATTCGTTATTTTGTCATC
>CM052217.1:7174524-7265640 GCA_028454225.1 Lasioglossum leucozonium | reverse complement strand
ATGCATCAAATGAATCTTACACGTTGAATTTTATTTATACCATTTTTCTGGGTTGAAGGTCATTTGAAGGTCATATTGTGTTACATGCATGAATTCGTTATTTTGTCAGCTACAACATTACGTTAACGAAAATATATCATTCTACGAACTGTTTTTGCACAACGGAAAGTAACGGAGTAGGAGATGTCCTGCTTTATCGAATTCACCCTGTATACCTAGGCCGAAATAAAATCTTGTAAAATCGCAAAATACCAGAGCTAAGTAAAGAATAATTTGAATATTCCGACGAATGGATCCAGGAAATATTGTATTTCGTACAAAAACTTCAGTCAACGCGTTGAAACCCGTGCGATGTATGGAAATCATAGCGAGAAATCCTTGTATTACTGTTTTTAAGATCACATTGCTGCCTGAAGCGTTACGACAGCCGCTGCACGTATCGGGAGTCAGCCGCGACGACGCGTCCCGCCGAGAACGCGACGATGAATTTGAACTACGCCATTTTGGAGAACCGAACGGTCGTCTTTTACTTCGTCCATGTGTACAAGATACGTCATTCGGACAACACCAGTCTGGTGACGAATTTCCTCGGCTCCTGGGACCCGCATTCCTGGTCGTTGCGTAGTCCGGCTAGCGTGAAGCTCCGAAACGACTTTAAAGGGATGCCGATCGTATTCGGCGTGTTGAACGGGACCATCGACGGACAGATGGACGTTACCGATCAGTTAGAGGCGAACGATATCGTGCCGCTTCTCGATTTCGCGAACTTCGTAACCGGCAGCGTGAACGCGAGGTTCGTGTCGTTCGAACGTGCACGATGAATTTCACGTGCAAGTAATACTCGTAACGTGTTTTTTACTTTATTATATGTACCGTACCTTCCATGATTATGCAGTATCGAATTAGTGCACCACGAGAAGCTGGGCACTTTGAACAACAAAGTTTGGAGCGATCTTCTGGGCGATGTTGTTACTGGCGCTGTCGATATAGGCCTCGGCTACATCACCGTCAACGAAGAACGCCAAGCGGAAATGACTTTCAGCCATCCTCTTATTCGATACATGTGAGGAACTCCATTCTGAAAGACATACTTTATTCATCCGTATTTAAGATATTTTGCATTGCATCGTTCCATTTACATTTTTCCTTGTATCGTAATTATTTCATTACCGCGGATTTGTATATCTCGCATTGTTATTATTGTACCGGTTAACATACTCGCCACATAAACGAGACGCAATGTCTTTACCACTTTTTAAAGAACGGAGCAATCTCTGCGTCATAGTTGGAGTAATTTGATTTAGTTACGTAACACGATCTAGAGAATTATGTAAAGTGTCGCAGTCGTCCGGGAAATGCAGCTGGTGAAAAATGTGTTACGCCACTTTTGCATAAATCTGAACAGGTGGACAGATCACGGTGCAACAAATTTTTTGCAAATTTTTTTAGAAGCGATACGATCACATTTTATCAACAGTTTTAATATGCATGAGTGTTTCGACAGGAGAAACATATATTATCATCCCTTGGAGAGCGGAACCATGAGAGACATATTTCGCCAGCCTTTCAACAACTATCTCCTGGGATGCGTGGCTTTCACTTACGTCGCGATTTTGTTTGCGATGGGCCTGATCATTTATACTGCGAAGACTGTCCTTCACTCCGAAGAGGAGAAATGTGTCGGCATCGGAGAGACTGCCTTGTGGTGCATTAGCATAATGTGCATGCAAGGTTCGATAACTAAGTCGATCGATATTTCTTGTACTTGCAAAGAGTAGAAACTTGAAATAGAAATTACTTAACGAAGCAAATTACATGTTGCACGGTCTAGTATGCGTGTCTACTCACAGTAAATGGTTATCATCCTCTTAAAAGTCTCCGAATATTATGCAGGTTCTGCGTGGACACCTCGGAACCCGTCGGGGAAGACCGTATTATTATTTAGCCTGATGTTCGCTTTGGTAATGTACAACGCTTACGCTGGTTTTATTACCTCCATACTGTCGGTCCAAGCGAGCGGCATCAAGTCAATTTCGGATCTTCTGTCGCACAACTTCAAGTTAGGGTACAGCATCACCGATGACGAGTACATTCGGGTAAAATCTTTTTCAATTTTGAAAAAAGAAAAAATAAAGCAACGATTCTCTAATCACCTTATATCTTTTGTATGGAATGTTTCTCGGTTTCTCTTAGAATGTGAACGACAGCAGCCTCCGCGAGCTATACATAAGGGCTTTCAACAACCGGGAGTCTCGTTTAGACACCACTTCCGGTCTGACGAAGGCGGTACAAGGCCAATACGGTTTCTTCGTGAGTGCCACCCTCGCGCGACGCGCGCTCCGAACCACTTTAATTCAGGAACGGTGCACCTTGAAGGAGTTGCCGCTTCCGCAAACGTTCACGATGGTTGCGCTGCCGATGGCCCACTCGTGCCCCTACAAGAAGATCATTAATCTGAAGTAGGTGATTAAGAATTATTGGAAATGGGTTATTAATAAAAGGCACACTGATACTTTATTTCACGGCGCGGGAGGAAGCTCTTTATTCAGAGGAATCTTAGCTTCAACTGACTCTAAGAAGGAAACCAATTTGGAACCCCAAGTATGAAATGGGTTCCCATATCTCCAGACTGTTTAGGTTAGCCCCCACAGTCCGGCTCTTGATACAAAGTATACAAAGAATGAGTTGCTTCGAAATCTCTGTTTAGAATCGAACCTGAGAACGTTCCATCGAGACTTTGTAATCTCTACCAGAGAACGTTGATTTAGTTTTGATAAACTAACAAGAATTGTTCCCGAATGAAATTGTAAATAATTCGAATTTTCAGTATTCTGAGAATACGGGAACGGGGTGTTCAGACCAGAATCACGGAACGCATGCTGCCGGAGATGCCGCAGTGCAAATCCTCGACCACTTTCCACAGCGCCAGGTTGGCCGACGTCTACTCCGCCTTCTTCATTCTGATTGCCGGCGGGTTGACGGCGATTTCGATCTGGATCGCCGAGAGGATCTGGAACAAGAGGCGGCAAATGAAGGACGCGGTAGTGCGAAGGATGCGTCAGCGTCATCTCGTGTCGAGTCTGTCTCGTTTACCCCATCTGCCTCAGTTCCATCATCCGCATCCGCCGCCCCATCGCAAAAGAGAGAACGAGCATCGAGCGAACGACAAGACGCGACATTGCCAAACGAAACCGAATGACAATTTTCACTCTTCTCCTACCGCGCAAGATCTACGAACATTCGACGGACTGTTGTCCTCTAAGAAGCAGAGCGACCTCGGGGTAGCTCGTCCGATCGATCGGCCGCAGGCAGGTTTCACTAAATCGAAACTGCTGACGAAATACAGGCGCGATCAGAGAAGCAACCAATCCAGCGACAATACGACAGTTTTTCCTTTTCACGAATGACGCCGACTCGCGCGATAAATTATAGTGGATGTCAAGCGGACAAAAAGGAATATTGTAAATATAAAAAGATTCTGTTGTGTCTTTTAAAACGTGTTATGCTTCATCAAGTTTGCGTCAATGGATCCGCGAGTTGCGTGTTGCGCCCGCAGCCAGTGGACCGAAGTCCGTCCAAGTGTCGATTACAAAAACCGGTTTGAACGTAGTCTATATGTATTAAAATGACATCGAACGGAAGTAGTACGAAAAAATGTAACAGACGAGCAGCGGATTTGCCGTTTTCACTGAAGAATGAAACGCTACGAATGAAGTGTGCGTCGAACGTTTCGATCTCTCGCTGGTCGTCCGATTTTTCGGCTACTTTTCTTCGGGCGGCTGCGGCTGTGGGTGTCTACTGCCTGCCGTATTTCCCATACGTCGCGGTAATTTTCACTTTGGCGTTGTAGCTGGCGACGGGAAACGCGTATGTCTCCGGAGTCTTCATGTTTCTGCAGTCGCGCAGCAAGCCCATTTCACTTCTGCGGGAACGATCGTATGAGAAACGGCGATATCACCGAATTATTTGTTTCTTATTACCGGCATATGATGTCCGATATCACGGCGGTGGTTCCCTCGTCGTTGCACCATCGCTGCCATTGTTCGTACAATTGAACCTCGCGAATCTCGTCCAGATAATAATGGCACAGAGCCCTCAGTCTGAGGAAAAAAGACGCAATTCGTTAGACACGGAAGAGATAAAAAAACTATATTTCTCCGGTATACAGGGTCTTTCGCTTAAAACGTTCTTTTACTATCTCTATTTATCAAAATAGAGTAAAGAATTAACTAACTAACTATGAAAATACAAAAAATATCTCTGACGTAATCTAAATGGTTTCAAAAGATGAATCAGATAGAATAACCGTTTCTTATGAATTGTAATTTTTTCATAGACACATTTTTTGTTATTTATATTATTTAGATATTTAGGCGGCCAGTGTCAAGCGAAACACCCTGTATAATTTGTTTAACAGCGGGTGTGATTTGTAAACCGCGTACTAAATTAATATCAAATATCAGCGTATACACCACTAAAATAAAATAAATACAATAAAAAAATCTTTCAAAATAGAATGTCACCTCAGTAATATAATTTAAAAATTAGAATGTATATACTTATTTTCATTTTATATTTTTTACAGTTATTTTTTTTGCATTTAGAGCGATCGGCTGTACTAAAACCACCCGCAGTTGAAGGGTTGAGAATATTCTATTCCGATTACTGACTCGTTTTCCCACCGTCCATCGGCTGACGTGGACAACAAAGCGTAGCCGGGTAAATCGTCGCAAATGAATCGTTGCCCGTCGTATTCTCTCAGACCATAGCTGTGCAGAAAATTGTTTACAACGTTAACAGGTTTAAACGGCGAAACGATTATCATTGAACGTGAACGTACTATCGGAACGAGTGGTCGCAGATCGTTCTCAAAAGAAGTTCGACTTCTGTGTCGTTCAAGCATGCGCCCGGTGACATCATCTCGTGAACGTCCAGCAAAGTTTGATTTATCTGATAAACGGAGAAAAAAAAAATACTTCGCAGAACGTAACGATTTAGAGACAGTAGAAATGCTGGTAGAACACTTTTAAATTGGAACGCAGATTGTACGCACGTCGCTGTACTTTAAATGAAGATAACCTAGCTATCGCGAGGCTGCCCTCGCATTACTGTTTTATATAATGACTCGTTATTACAAGGAATTTTGCCTCGCGCAATCTATTTCCGTGTAATTTTTAGATCATTCTTCTCTCTTTTATTCTTACTTTTTGAAAGATGCATTTCCGATGCTCTTGCAAAGGTATGAATATAAGAGAATGTTGTATTAGGTAAACCTTTTCAGCAATCGCGAGACACATCCCGCATCGAATGCAAGCCGACGAGAAGTCAATTTGCAACGTGTCGCACTCTGGACCGGTACGAGAGTACGGAATCTTCTGGACGATGCCTTTGATCGTGTTGCAGTCGTAATAATAATCTGCCACGACGTCCTCGTCCTCTTCGTCCGTTTTCCTCGGAGTTTGTTCCTTACATTTGCAACAGCCACGAATCCTTTTCCTATCAAAACTTGCCCCGTAGGTTATAAACATGAATATAAGCAAAAGTAGAATAAAAAGCGTTCTCATCTTGGACACTCCTCCGTGATAAATATCCTATAAGATTCGTTTACAAAATTCCTCATCGGTACAATTCTAATAAAAATATAAACATTTAGAACAGCTTGATGTAAAGATCGGTCATATTGGACGCGAGTCGAAACAGACGAAAAATTCGGTGAGCGATCGTAGCGACTTTATCCGAATAGAAATCTACTTTGTCGTTTGAGCAAAATTGCTAGCCTTTCAATTTGTAGCCTTTGACCCCCTCTCTTCTACATCAGAGAATACAGAATACATATATATATACACACACACACATACATATAAATATATACAATACATACAACAGAATACAGAACCACAGACGAGGTATAAGACCTCGTCTGTGACAGAACGAAAATGATAATGATGTTCTAGATTCGACGATTCTCATTACGATAAACTAATCCGCCCATTGTTTCGTTTTATAACAAATTCGAGGGTCTCTAGAGCCTCGTTGCTATCACACACGTTGCATCTTATGGGCTTTTCTGTCTACGTCTCCAGGTTTATTTGTAAAATTTACAATTAGTCAATATTAGAATAGAGATTCGCATTACCGACATCCTGAAAATATAGTAATCTACATTGTTCGCATCCGCCACAGGACTTTTCCCACAGAATCGGTAATTCAGAACCATAGACAGAAAAATGCGTTGCATGCAACATCTGTATTGATCTGTTACGTCTGTGATACAACGTACACACGCGGTTGTCAAATATTGTTGGTGATCGTAGGTTAAAAACCGTAGGATCTACGCGTAAAACTACGATCATGGTTAGTATTATTCAGTTTCAATTTTATGTATAATAAAACTACCGCAACTTTTCCTACGACTGTGTACTAAATTTCTGATAATATTCTTTCGACAGTCGACTGCAATGAAAAAGGAGTTCTCGAGGGCTAAGAAACTTGCCCATCCAAGTAGCAGGAAATCTATTGCCATCGTGAAAAGAACGAAGAAGTATTTTGAACTTACCATGCTTGAACGATCAGTGTTTAATTGCAGAATTATTGGAATCACAAATTAAGTAGCAAATAATTATGTTTTGTTTTAGGATCTCGAATAGGCAGAAAGCGAAACTAGGAGGCGTAATAAAACAGAGTATAATAGGAGAGAAAATGTTGTGGATACAGCAGCACATGGTACCAGACGTTTGTCCATACACCCCTGAATTAACTGCTCGATTGCTAGAAATGTATGTAAACAAGAACTAAGAACAAGAGAATGCATTTATGATTTTCTGCGTGGTTCTTAGGTACATAGCAAGAAACGACGAAGAATTAGAACAAATCCGTATAAAACATTCTATAGGCGGAAGGAGGAATAGGCAACATGCGAGTAGAGAGGATGTGTTAAGGATGAGCAAGGAACGTGAACAAGAAGAGTACGATACGTGCGGAATAGGTAAGGAACTTTTGAACGTATATTGAATTATTTTGAAATTCAAAGTGTATGTAGTTACTAATTCTCGTATTTTAGAAATACCTGATATTTTAAATGCAACTCAATGCGACATGCTAAGAAAGTGGGATGGTGAGTTAAGATATTTACCCAATTTCAAGTTCAGGAGATTTGGTAAAAAGCATTTAAATGATGTATTACAAAAGGAAAGCAAAGAACTGAAGCCACTGTAACATAGACAAAACGAAAAAATATATGTTATTTTTATAGAAATTATGCAACAATGGCTCACTCTTGTTGTTAGTTGACCGCTAAAAAGAAGGAGAAACATGTTTAAACATTGTTTTATTTATAGCGTGTTACTGAGCTGTCTCAGCGAAAGTAATGAATGTAAAACTGATGTAAATAAAAACGTTTGATTACTGGATAATGAAGAATGAAACAAAACTTCTGTGAAATGCAACAAGGTCGAGGAACGTCGCGTCTCTTCTGTGCGGACCACTGTAAATTTACAACATTTAACGAAGTCTAAACTTTTTGAATGTGATGCTGTCTCAGGGATATGTCTCCAAGTGTATTTTATTTTTCTACATTACAAGAACCACGCTCCCTGTTCTGATCCGAGCTGACCATCTTTTAAGAAATACGAAAGTGGATTAGCTCGCTTATGTTTAAGCAATTCGGCGGATTGCGCTAATTGCTGTCTCCAGCAGCGAACAAAGGTGTCGCGAGGAAGGGAAACGCCACAAAAAAATTTTGATTACGCAATATCACACGAAACTGGAACATGTGAATGAGCTGTTTGTGGCTCGCGATCCCTCAAAACTTCGCTCTTGTATTTCTTTGAGTCTACTAGTTTCGTTCTCTTGATTTTTTTTTGTTGCGTAACGTGGGAATCAGGCGTACGATTCCAGAATTGTAGACATTGCGTGGAAACAGGATACACGGTAAAATGTTTATTTTTAATGATGACGAGATTAAAATTTCCGATTTTAATCTCTTTATAAATCTGAATATTTTAATATTGATGGAAATTCGATCAAAATTTTGCATTACGAAATTAGGTAAATTAAACGCTCTGTGTATATTTTCTGCGTATGTTGGTCCCGTGAGGAATTTCTTTGGAAGACTCCGGATCGATCTGATGGAGTAATGCAAGCGGTGAGGGGGGGAAGGGGAGGTGATCACGCGGATAAGAGTGAAAGTTAGCAAGGCTCTTGCTTTGCTAAATTATATCGGTACATTCTGCATTTCCATTGTACGTATGTACAGGTAGATAACTTCTCTCGTCTATTTCTGTTCGAGCAAGAAGAAAAACAGGAACGAATAAACCACGTAAATGGATCCGATGTCAACAAACCGATACCAATTTTGGGAAGAGCTCGTGACTAATTGCTTCGTTGTTGCTTCCAAACTTGTTCGCCGGTTAATTGCACTTTCTATACCATTTGTTTTTGTAATTATTGGCTACCAAACTGAGCAGTCACCAGAAGCCGATGCTCAATCCATGCTGCGTTGCAAATTAAACAGCAGTAAACCGGTCAAGATGGAAACAAAAAGCTAATGGATGTTTATGGCGCAAAAACGGTCAGAGAAAACTGCTTTACGAGAAACATTCCGAAAGAGAGATTAAAATGATTAGGAATGTTTCGTCACGAATATAATTACAAGATTACAGCGTGCGATGACCGGTAATTCCACGATACGGATGTCAAAATTGGTGTAATTTCGTGGATTAAATTTGAAAATAATCATAAAATAAATTCATACTCATTCTTATTCACTTCTGTTACAGTTGCAAATCATTTGGGAGCCGACTATCTTAGCGATTTTCTATGTCTCATTGTAAAATTTCATTGACAAACGGCTCCAATGCTTTGTAAGCTTCAATGTTTGGAGTACAATTTGTCAAATTTTGACACATAGATACAATAGTGTGATTGCCAAAAGTATCAACACCGAATTTATCAATCAAAGCAGCCCGCAGAGCTGGCCATTGTTCCACATCGTTCACAGATGTCAAGTGATTTGTTCTTTCAATATACCATTCAGCAGCTTCCTGTTTCCGGATCAAATGGCTTCGGTAACGTTTCTAAGCGATTTTCAAAAAAATTTCTTCGTAATGCTACCGGTTTGTCAGTGGAAGTAGACGCTTCATTATTATGACGCAATAAACTGAATAATTGTGTAATCAAAATATTTGAATCCACCGGTTTTTCATTATCAAAAACAACACCACTCGCTTTAGGGGTTTCTTCTGGCACACTCATCTTAAAACTGCTCGTATCCCACTTCTGATTTCGTTTCAAGATTCAAACAATCACTCTTTTTTATATTTATTGTATTATTTATTATTTATTATATTATTGCTTGTTTTTCGATTTTAAACAAATAGCAGCCCAAGGGATGTATTTTTGAACATTTGGCGTAATAGAAATACATCAAATGAATCTTACACGTTGAATTTTATTTATACCATTTTTCTGGGTTGAAGGTCATTTGAAGGTCATATTGTGTTACATGCATGAATTCGTTATTGTGTCAGCTACAACATTACGTTAACGAAAATATATCATTCCATTTAAAAAAAACATCGATAACCTTGAAATCTCATAAAAATGACCTTGAAATTTTTTTTCCCTTACACCGTTATATGTGGCCCTTCAAACAGTGTAACTTTGTCCTACGAAGTTTTTTTGTACAACGAAAAGTAACGGAGATATTTAGGTGTCCTGCTTTATCGAATTCACCCTGTATAAATTAAAACAATTTTGCCTTTATATTCTCCAAACGCTTTCTCAATACTACGTTGATACACAGATGGAGCATTTTTTAAACCAAATGGCATTGTCAAATATTCGTATTGTCCATCTGGCGTGACAAATGCCGTTTATTCTATCGATTCGTTCGTTATAGGGATTTGATGGAATCCTGAAGCCATATCAAGTATTGTGAAGTAACATGCACCATTTAGATTATTGATCAACTTGTCAGGTATTGTGTTAGCATTGAGAGCTCTATAGTCTACACATAATCGCTTAGAACCATTTTTCTTATCAACTACGACCACAGGGCTAGCAAAGGGTGAACTACTTTCCCGAATAACGTTGTTTTTTAGAAGATCTGCTATTTTCGTGCGAACTATCTCCCTTTCTGTTGGAGCTAAGTGTCGTGGCTTTGAATGAACGTATTTATTAGGGTCGATCAATCTAATGCTCAATGACCCCACCTTAACTCGACTTTTAGGTGTTTCCAGTACAAAAGATTCTTTAAATTTGTTTAGTACTATGCGTAATTTCATTGAATCGTCTTCGTTTGTCAAGTCTGTAATGATGTTATCAAAATTTATTTCATCAACGTTTTTACATATGCTGACATTTTTCTTTCGAGTAAATTCAATTCCCATTGAGTCAATTATTGCTAATAATGTGTGCTTATCTTGAAATATGTCTTTTCCAATTACGATATTTTCTCCATCCATAATATAATTTTAATTCCGCAAAGAAAAACATCACTTTTAATTTTTAAATTGCTAAATATGACATTATTAGAAATACCCTTTAATGCTACAGTTTCGTTTACTTTTTCACAAATATCACACTCGGATAACTCGTTAACGGAATGATATCTTATCAATGAACAATCTGAACCAGTATCAAATATAAATGGAATAGTCTTACCAGATTCAAAGGCAATGTGGTACATACCAATTTTCATTACTTTGGCAATTTTCTTGGGACATTCAGTTGATATATGTCCGTTTTCATTACAATCGTAACATTTAATAATCTTCCTGCCATGATTTTTTTCTTTGTTCCCACTTTGTTGAACCTGTTCCTCGTTGCTGTAAGCTAATTTATATTTTGATGCAATTATGTTGTGCCATTTGCACTCCTCTCGGCGGTGTCCCAATTTTCCACAACGATTACAATATCCACGAAACCTTTTTGCTCCGTAAGTATTTTCCTCGCCAACTTTCCGTTTTCGGATCTTAGTCCGTGCCTCATGTCGAGCATCTAGCAGTGCCAGCTTACTCGATAGTTGGTCTTTTGTTGGAAGTTTCCTTCCAGACGTCTCCAGATGGTCTCCATAATTTCAGTGCCATAAGACTAATTATTTGACCAATATCTTCATGCGGCTGTTCAACATATACATCAAGAATTAATTTCTATTTCATCCCAGTTTGTTGCAGTTCAGGCAAGAAATTTCAATCTTGCACGAAGATCCGCATGTCCAGTTATCGCTTTGCACCTCGAGTTGCGAAATCGTTAGCTGCGATCCAGACAGAAGAGAAGAATTTTTAAGAGACACGCGCGGTTATGCACAATTGTATCAGGATTATGCAAGCTTCGCGGCCGTAGGATGGTCGCCAATGTTTTCCCGCGGGTAATCGTAATGTCGGTCGACGCAGCCGATGATGCATAGCGAAGAGGTAACGGTGGAACTAATAATAATGGCGTTTCGATCCCCAGCGCGGTGGTAGCCGCTGCAGATGCCACCAGGCTTGCGGACCACGTCGCTCATTTTTACGGTTGCTTGGGCTTTACGAGCTCTCGGCGTCCTTGCGTTATTCTGCCGGCTCAATTATACGCGACGCTAATCCGCCTTGGCGTTAGGCAGATCCGTGCCGACGAATTAGAAAGTCCCCCGGGCTTTTCAAGTTTGCCACGGCTCTTCAGCATCTACGTCGGGCAGTTCTTCCGTTACGCGGAAGAACCGCGCGGATGACGCGGCGTTAACGTCTCGCGTTTATGCGTGATGCAATAAAAGCCTATTCGGTATTTCGCAGATCGACCGTGGAATAAATAATAAACAACAACGGTGCGTCGCGAAGAAGGTCGAGAAGAAACTGATTGCCTAAGGGGCCCGACTGGGCCCGACAGCAAAGGACTCTGGTGCTATCCCGTAGGACCCGGATGTGGACGCCTACTGTCACCTTCGAGCCGAGTATGGTCAGGTTGCCTGATCCGGCAGAGCTCATTTCTTAAATCGATTTTTACGTATCGTTTTGCAGTTTAAAAACATTTTCTTTTTTTTACTATTAATTTGTATAAAAGTATCCTTACTCTTCTTTTTATAATTTTTAGAACTTTCGTTTGCTGTTCTGCCGAGAGGACCTCTGAACGGATCGACGGACGCAAGGCTGAAGAAACGTTAACAGCCGTGAGCAGCTGCTTCCACCGCAAGGCTCAATTTCGCGGTCCACGAGCGAGAGGTGTCCGTTCGGGATGTAAAAAAAGCATCGACGCGACGGGAAAAAACCGGCAGGTGGAGGGGAGTAATTTCTCCGGTGGAATCTCGGCGACGGAATTCAAGAATCACTCGCTAAGCGAGTCAACCAACATCGACACGAATACTTTAGGAGACGAGCAGGCTCCTCCGAGGTAGAGGCCGTGCGGAGAGAAGACGTTCGTGAATGTAGGTCCTCGGGTCGCCACCCATAATGCGAACCTCCCACCTTGCGAGCCGTGCCACTATCGTACAGGTTCCTCCAACAACCGTGCCCACTGTCTCCTGGCCGAGTTCATTCAGCGCGACAGGTGGACCACCATGTTTGGAGATGTTCGACCGGGATTCGGTTTGGCAACTCGCCGTACAGCGAGTGGACGAGTCAAGAAATCGAGTTTTTCCTCCCCCCGTTGTATTTTTTCAAAGTTTCTGCAGCCTTTGAAATATTTCACCGAAATTTCACGCTGAAACGTGAAATTGTAAAATGGGGTCATTCGAGGTTGTATTCGACCGACGATCGTTCCCGAGATCCGCGGTATTTCGGCGAAGGTTAGAATTGTAAGAGGGTCAATGACTACAGTCGACGATTATGCATAAATTCCTTTTCACCTCGGGCAAAAGTAAATCTAGCAGGCTCGCGGGCCCGCCGTTGCTTTGGAAAGTAATTTTTTAGCAGATCCACGTGGAATAGAGAGTGTACAGACCTCTTCGCCTATTTTGCAAATGAATTTTCGTGTTTGAAACTTTCTATTGAATTCGGGGACGACTTCTGTTTGCAGATGTCGAGCTGAAGTCGATTCGGTGTAGCATCTATTAATGCCTCAATCAACTAGTACGAATTTCAACGAGGCAACTTTCTTCGCGCATATTTTGTTTAATGTTGTAGCTGGTCGTACTCGTATTATTCAGTAGAGGAAAAGGGTATAACTTGCAAATGTTAACAAAACAGGTAAAACTTGCTTTTCAAAACTTAAGTAATGGGCTGGTAACGAAAGTTTAAGAAATATCCGCGTTGATCGACTTCGATGTGAAAATACGTACGATCGACACGGATCCGGAAAATCTATTTTTAACGTTCCATACAGGCCCTTATGAAAAAGTCGTGAACGATTTTTTCGTAAATTTCCGTTTCGCGCCGACTTCTAAAAAAGATCCAACTTGCACGATGCAACATTTAAAAAAAAAAACGTATTTCATTGTTTTTGTCGCAGGGTGTATGCACGGGGTGCGAATGAAAAATGCCAAGGAAGGACATCCGAAAAGAAATAGGTCGCGCTATCAGTCAAGGCCACATGTAAGTCCGCGATAATTTCCGGCGAGCAGCTACCGGCTGCGTGCAATTACAATGACAACAAAACAGTCTCCCGAGGAAAGAGCTTCGCGCCAGTCGAACGGCCCCGCTTCATCGTGGGGAGAAGGAGGAAAAGGAGGAGGAAGAAGAAGAAGAAGCTGAGACCAGGGAGAGCCGAGAGCAGGACAGAGATAGAGAGAAAGAGAGAGGAACTAGCCCAACGAAAGAGGGTACGGGAGGATAGAGTCCGGGCAAAGTGGGGGTAAAAGAGCGACAGAAGAGGGGCCTTACCGGCTCGCCTCTGGCCTCTCTCTCGATACACCTTTCTCCGGTTCCCAACACCCGACGGCGGGCCTTGCTTCCCCTTCAGTCCTCACCGGGACACAGACAAAGTTACGCACTCGGAGAAAGGTCAATCGGTCGGCTGCTCCGCTCGTCGAGTTACCGGAGTTCTCGTTAACCGCTCTGTCCGGTGACCAGGTGGACAAAAATATTCATTGTTCTCGCGCCGCGACATACGTTCGACCAACATCGTCCTTCCTCTCTCTATTCGCTTTTCCGCCTAATCTTTCCACCTGTTGTTTCTCTGAATCCGGTCCCGGATTTCCACCGTGTCCACCGGCGGCCGTGCGCTCTACGTCGATCCAGGATCTACGTGATCGAGACACATCGGGGAAAAATCGGCCCAACGATCCGTGCAAGGTGGCTCCGGGTTGTGCGGACAGGTTCACAGTTCCCTTCGCGTTTCTGGTGCTCATGTAACGTAAAGCTACGCATCCGTACGCGCCGCTTTACATGAGAGGCGAAGACATGTGGAGGCTCTGGTTCACGAAACTGCTAATCCTAGCGGCTCTGCTGCTCGCTGCCGCCCCCGGATCGCTGTCAGAGGGTGAGTTCTCGCGCACCATCGTCTCTATCCCGATCGGCTAGACACTGTTCTCGCGTGGTCGGACCTGCAATTCGGTAACACCGCGCTGATTCGATCAGCCTTCTAGCAAGTTGCGCGTCGAACCGTGCGGTGAATCGCGACGGAAACAACGAGAACGTGTTTTACGAGGGTTGTTCAAGCTTCGATTAGCATTTTATTTTTCATATTACTTTGAGATCTACGTTGAACTACTGCGAACATCAGAATTTTGATGAAACGTTTGCTATGTACTAGGTGAAATGTCAGTGTTGTATGTTCCATAGGAAACGTACTGCCATCTTGAAGTGTCCTTATCTGGTTTTAATATTTATTGTTGGAAATGTATATATGTGAAGATTTTGTGGGCAATTTCTTAGCTTTTCAAGCGTGTTGACCCTTTGCAATCGGAGCTATTTTAACTCGAAAATTTCCTCCGAGCTAGAATAATTCCATTCTATAAGATTTTTTACTTTTTATGGGTACGAATTTAATACCTCACGCGATGTTTAAATGTTTCGTAGTTGGATACCAAAATATTTAATAATGTGAACAATATTTTAAATAATGGTACAGAAATTGTTAATGCTAACGCTGTTTTCGGCAAGTTCTTGATTTCGCGACGACTTACATATGGTAAAATAGTTTTTGATGCTAAAATACCTGAGAGGAGAAGTCGAGGTAGGATTTTAGTGTCGCGTGACCATGACTGCGAACGGCTGGATAAGTTTTCTGACGTTATGCTAGTCCCGGAGATAAGTTATTAATCGGATCAGCTCCGAATTGTAGTGTTCAGTGACGGGCCAGCAGCGGCCTTGGTGAATTGTGCGACGTTTACCCCGGCAATGAGTCATTGGTACAGTTTGCTATCTCGTTCGCTTGCGCCGTGTCGCTTTTGAACTTTCCATATGCTCGGAAGAAATGTCCTCGCTCGTTCTGTCATTTTCGAACCCAACTGTTCTCGTTCATCTCCGCGACGTTCTGCCTTTTCCCAAGTCTTTTCTCAATTTTTTTACTCCGCTTTCGCGTCACCTTTATCGTGGTAAAATGTTTCCCCAATAATTCACCCGCATTCTAAACCTCCTGATACAGTCTGTTTCTAACGCGGTGGTCACAGTGAAAATGAATTTCATTACTCAGTCGCAGATTACTGTCACCCATATGCGAACGACGTGGCAGTTGACCCGTCGCACTGATAATCATAAAATAAACATCATTCTCCCTCTTTTAGGAAATTATAAATCAATTACGATGATTGATTTCACAAAGTCGTTTCTATCAGAAATTATTAAATAAATCTTGTCACAACAATCCCAATGTTCGCTGTTTATCAACAGTAAGTAAAAAGCGACGAGGAAAAATTATGAAAAGCTGAATGTGAATGATCCGAGCCGGTTTCCGGGCCAAATTGAATTAACCTAATCGCGATAACGAATGCTCGGGCGCGTACCTGACAACGGGCGCGCGTTTGTTAGCGGCTGTCCGGACGCGTTAACATCGTGCATCTTAATTGCAACAGGAAAACAGTTGCTCTCGTCGGACAATTCCCTCCGGGTGAGAGCTACACGAGCCACTTTAAAGTGGATGTCCTATTAATGGGAACCAGCGACGTTATCTCGCCGGCGACGCGGAAGAACAGCTGTTCGCCGGAGGAATTATTCCCGGGACCGCGCGCTTCGTGCGCGCTGCGAACAATTATCTCTCCGTCGCGGAGGAAAGAAAGAAAAAGAGAAAATATATCGAAAATGTGTTTCCTGCGGAGCGGGTCGCGCTCGATCCAGCCAAAACCGAGTTTCCTACCGCAGCGCCGCGTTCGCCGCTCTTCCTGCATCGCGCGGATTGCACAACGGTGTTCCGCGACAAGTCTTTCTTCCCTTCTCGTCGTCGCGACGAATTAGAAAGTGTTTAACGCGGGCCGCGCTGTCGCCGCAGCCGTGTGCCGGCAGACTACTGCGCTTTGAATATTTTCACCGGCCGCGACATTTCTGACGGGGAAAATCCCCGCGAAGATTCGGCGGCTCCGTCGACTTTCCTCGAAGTTGCACACTGCTTTTTCGTAACTGCGGAATTTAGTTTTAAAATTAATCTCATTAATTCAATTTAGTACGCAGTGCGGAATTAAGATCGAGCGAGTATTCGCATCGGACAGAATGGTCCTGATAGAAATTTTACGAGAAACGAGGAAGGATTACATTGTTATTTGATAAGAAAATCAACAATTCATACGTGAAAATGAAGATTTGGATTGACGCGTGTACACGTCGAACGCAGTTAACTATACGTCGGTATAGTTCAACGTGTGATCGTAACAACGATAAAAATTGTCCAGCCGAATTTCAACAGACCCGACTGAAATAGCAATTCGCTTTCTTCCTCGATAATAACGATATCGCAGTATTGTTAAATTCTGTTTTAAATCGCACCTACTAATTTTTTATAATAATTATGATAATGATTTATAAGAATTTTTGAAACGCATTCGCAAGCCGTAACAGATGTCGCAGAGTTGTGTCGATCGGTTAGAAAGTTGAAATAGTTTATTTATAAATTTCCAAGGTCTCCCGTTGTCGGGATCAGCCTCGACAGTCGCCGCCATTAGCTTATCGGCCTCGAAAACGGGGCAGGAACAGCGAATGAAACCGATTTTCACGCGGCCGATGCATAATCCGCACGGAAATTGGGATGTGCGAACCTCGCGCGCATTAGAAAATAATAGCCGACGCGACGGTTCGTGTGTTACAAACGGTATAACGGTTCGCGCGAGCGCGCGCGACTTGCGGTGTGCTCAGCGGCGCGCGTTTTACTCGGGCATCCGCTTCTTCGATCCCTAGATCTCTCGATCCGGCATCGACGCGTTAAACGAACCTCTGAAACTCGTATGTGAACCACGTGATCTTTCAAACGCATCGTTTCCGACCTTGTGCGACCTTGAACGCCGTCGTACACGCACGAATTTGTCCCGATACGCGCTTTCGCGCGATAAACGAGAATGTACGTAGCATTCCGAAAATCGAAGGTCGCCTTCGTTTTTGAAAAAATAGCGCGGGCACAAAAAAAAAATGTTTAACAAAGGAAATTTGAAATGAATTTCGTGAAATTCTTCTGATAAATTTCGGGATTTTCCCCATTAAAAAATATGTAGAATTCTATTCTTTTTGTCTCCTTTAAGTGTGCACTACTGTGTCGCTTGATTTAAAATGAAAATTACTCTTCATCGAATCTATTATAAGAATTCTATGAAAATGATTTTAAATTCATAGTGCAGACGCCAAAAAAAAAATGTTCATCAAATGAAATTTAAAACGAATTTCGTGAAATTCTTCTGATAAATTTCATTTAGAATAGTTTTAATGGTGGATTAATTTAAGGGAATTTCTACAATAAATTTCGGGATTTTCCCCGTTAAAAAATATGTAGAATTCTATTTTTTTTTTGTCTCTTCTAAGTGTGCACTACTGTCTCGCTCGATTTAAAATGAAAATTACTCTTCATCGAATCTATTATAAGAATTCTATGAAAATGATTTTAAATTCATAGCGCGGGCACAAAAAAAAAATGTTTAACAAAGGAAATTTGAAATGAATTTCGTGAAATTCTTCTGATAAATTTCATTTAGAATAGTTTTAATGGTGGATTAATTTAAGGGAATTTCTACAATAAATTTCGGGATTTTCCCCGTTAAAAAATATGTAGTATTCTATTTTTTTTTGTCTCCTCTAAGTGTGCATTACTGTGTCGCTCGATTTAAAATTAAAATTACCCTAAACTGATTCTATTATAAGGATTCCATGAAAATGATTTTAAATTCACTGTAGAAACTTGATCAGATAAATCTGAAAGAGATTGTCGTCGGCGCCGTGTTCCCGCGGGTCCGGCGTCCATCGGGGCCAGAGATTTTTTTTTCTCGCCGCGTCCCGACATTGAAGAAGCGCCGAACGGGACGCGGGCGAAAACGAACTTCGTTTGCAGATAAGATCGCCGTTATCAGCGGCAATTTGCGAACCTCTTCGCGGTCCGTTTGCGGTATCCGCGTGCGCGTGCGTCCGCAAATACGCTTCGATACGATCGTATATTACATATTAACGAGCCGTAGACGACGACGACTCTTTCACCGAGAAGACGAACGAGCTGGCCTCTCGCGCGCGACGCTCTTCCCTCTTTTGCCGCGGTGAATGGAATCACGGAGATAATGCCCGCAAGGCCAACCACCGGCGAGCAAAAATCCCGCGGATAATGCAACGAACCGCCTCCGTTCGCGTTGATCATGCGATCGCCGCTCGGACTGGCCGAACAAACACGAACGAAACTCGATAACAATTCCTTTTTGTTTTTTTTTGGCTTTCTTCTTTTTCTTACCAGTGCGGATTTTTTGTGGCAACTGTGGATATAACGAGAACACTGGTAAATCATACTGGTTTATTATAAATTAAAGCAAATGAAAATTGTAATATTGTTGTACGATTTTCAACATGTTGAGTCTAGTCATGTCATGTAATGATATTTGGTCCCCTCAGGGTTTCAAATCCATTCTACCACCTCTCCCTTTACCAATCCTCAACTATCGCCTAATTTCCAATTTCAGCGGGACCTACTTTTTATTAAGGTGGGTTCCGAACCACCTATTTTGCCAACAACACGTGAAACGCACCCAGAGGATTACTTCCCGGCTTTTTACCGAGCGGTCAATGTTGAGTCTAGTCATTTATCTAATTATTTACCGTTTTATTGTAATCACGACACGTTAATAACAAACAGAATTGCTCGTATGCATAACAACGCGTACGCATAGTGAGAGAAAATGATCCTCACGGCGATCGTGAGAAACCGTTGGATCCCCCGTGCAGTATTTCAAAGGGAAAGCCTTCGATCGAACAAGCAGATACCGATTAATGTAAGTGGAAATCTCGGTCGCGTCAGCTGAAAAAAAAACATGATTCCTCGTTTCGCTGCCTTTTCTGATATTGGGAAATCTGCGGAAAGCGAGCTGAAACCTTCGGAAACCACAGAATCGGGGGAGAGAAGTGTCCGATTCGGACGATTTTCCAAACAAGTAGCACAGAAGAAAGTGCCCGCTTATGTCAGAGGAACAATCTCCACGCATCTACAGGGTGTCGAGGAATCGTTCCACTTGAAAGAGGTAATTCCTCAGACAATTTCGATTAACTTTTTCCTTTACGGAAACGTTCTGCGCGTAATGGTTAAGGAGTTATTAACGAAACAAGCGCGGACCAATCGGAGCAGAGGCGGCGCGGCGTCGGGATTGGTCGAGCCGGAACCCGTCCGCGGTAGCCGCGCTGCGATTGGTCCGCGTTTTTCGCGAATAACTCCTGAACGAAGCCTCGGAGAAGATTTTCGCCAAGGGAAAAGTTGCTCGAAACGATCTCGGGAACCCTTTCGAGGAAGCGCAGCATTTTCGGGGCAAGTTTCCACGTTGGTTTCCTTTTAAGGCGAACCGACGACGGGAAAAGGAAGAAACTGAAATGTGGCAAAAGAGGCGTACGGTTTCCACGTTACCACGAAAAAGAGAACAGTACTGTTACAGCAACAGTACAATGCTTTTTCCCCCGTTCTTTGTTTACCCGTTTGGCACATTTCCCTCCCGGCCGCGATACTTTCTCCGTTCAGATGGCAGAAAAAGGAAAAAAGAAGAAGAAAAAGCGAACGGATGCCACCGAACCACGCGAGAAAACGCGGTTTTCCGCGGGATTTGCGCAATTCGCGCAATTCTTCGTCGAGTGCCTTCTAAGGGAGGAATTCCTTTTCCGACCGCCACACATTTTATTTGTCCGCGTGCTGTAACGCGCCGGATCGACGCGGTTCACCGTACACGTCCTCTCGCACGCGTTTCGTGGCCTAATCAAACGGAGAGAACCGAGAATGCGTTTACGCGGTTTCTTGGGAACCAGCCGCGCCGCGCCGTTACGCCAATCCCAGTATTTTCGTGTCGTAGGCTAATTAACGGCTACGGGTTCCACCGGGAAATCGTCTATTTCCGGTGGACATTTGCTCCGTTCCCCCGACGCCTCGCCGCGAAATTCGCGTGCTGCGGTTGTACGCGTTCCTTCGGCGAAATAAGAAAATGGCTGCCACGCCCTTCTACTTTCATTTAGCTCAATTTTTTCCTGGAAAGTTGTGCTATCCAGAAAATAAACGTGATTCAAAACAGCAAAAACATTAGAGCAGTTCAAAGATATTGTTACATTATTTTCAATTTATCGAACGTACCGTGAATTGAATTTTTATTCGCTCCAGTTCGCTGCAATTCAGGCGAACAAAATATTTAATGCTTTTAATGCTAATTTATATGCTTGAAAATTGCAATTTGCCATTGCGGGAATAAACGTTGGACAAACAGTTTCTCGCAAGTGTTACGTAGCGAATTACTTGGCCGCCGTGTAGCCCCGCGACGCGAGACCGAGTCATTCCGTTTAATCGAGTTTCTCCATTGAAACGGATCGATCGATCGGCCGCGAGAGCCGGCGGAGCGACATTTTCGTGACATTTGCGTCACTGGGCCCCGAATGACTACGTAAAAGGACGCCGCGCGACAGAAGTGTTTCGCGCGAACCGATTATAATTCGTACGTTCCGTAGAATGACGTAGAAATTTATGCTAATTGAGGTTTTTTTTCGCGAAACCCGTGCGTCGACGTGTTGAAATCGCAAATTTCAACTTCGCGGAAAAGTCGGGCTAATTGAAAGTGACGAGAGACGCGCGCCACGGATACCTCGTGGCGGATCAAAGTGAAATCACGAACGAAACATCACGTAGCCCCGTTTTCTCCAAATGATCGTGGCGCGCAGACTCTCGGCAGGAGCCAATTAGAGACAACAAAGCGCCGTTCTGCGATTTGTACCCATTCGATTCCTGTTAAGTAAAGTACCGACCGCGGCGCATCGAGAAAATGGAACCGGCACTGTTGTTCCTGGCTATTATCTGTTATTTCCAGCGATCGATTCTTGTTAGGAAATTTATCTGCGAAGCGCCGAACGCTGCGGAGAGAATTCCAAGGAATTCTCTAAATTTTTCAAATTTTTCGCTCGTCTTCTAGAAGCTCATTTGCTCCCAGGAGAAGAAAAAGTAGTTAACGTTTAGCATTTCGAAAATTTCACGGGGATGTCGAAACTGCGAGGCTGAAAAAGGATTTCTACGACATCGCGGGCCGCTTAGAATTCGAGACACTGCTCGCGGTGCTGTTTCGCAGAGCGATATTTAAATGCGTGCTAACCGCGTATGTACAAGTTGGTGAAGTAACAGTGAGACAGATTTCAATCGTGATCAAGGACAACTTGGGAATTCGAAAGGGACGCGTCGGGTCACGGTTATTGCCGTCGGTGTCTCCTTATGCACTTTGCTGCACCGGCTAGGTGACGTTAATCGATTTTTATTCTTCAAATTACTAGAAATGAAATACTGGTATCTGAAAATCAACGAGCATACGTACAGGGTGTTCCAAAAACGTCGGAGTTCCTTGAAACGGGCGGGGGCGGTTCCTGAGGTCGTTCGAAGCGACGCTCTTAACATGGACCAATCAGAGTACAGGCAGCGCCGAGCGCGACTCTGGCATTGGCGGAGCCAGACTTCGTCCTTAGTAGCCGTGCTCTGATTGGCCCATGTTTATCGTTAATAACTTCTCAACGAATCCGCGGAGGATGTTTTCGTAGAAGAAAAAGTTGCTTCAAACGATCTCGGGAACCCTTTCGAGGAGGTACAACTGGGACACCCTGTACACAAAGAACTGTGTCACCCACATACAAGTATTTCCAGTGATTCTCAACATCGGCCTGTCGCGCAGATCTTGAGTCGACGAAGATCTACGATCGGAAACGGACCACCGAGATCGAAGCAATCCTAACTCTCCGATCGAATGTGCACGCGTCAGTTTTCAATGAATCCGGCGACTGATTTTCGAGGTCGCGCGCGTTCTTACCCGGTTACGGGTTCCGCCGGAAAAAGGAAACGAAATTTGGACAACAACGCGACGCGTTAACAGGGTCAGATATGTATTCCCGACGTAGAATCTCCGTTTTCTTGGGGGGAAAAAAATGTGTCATGCTCTGGGACTCGATTCATGAAAGTGGACACGTGGACATCACTCTCCCGGCGTCCGAGTGCTCCGGGCGATGAAAGTTTGCATTCTCTCGTATCGAGTCCTCTCGGACCAGGTCCTAATTTCACGAGCGTGAACTCATCCGCGAGCCCGTATAAGAAGAGGCATACGCCTCGGCCGCTTCCACTCCCGTCACTCTCTCCTTTTCTTCCTTCGTTTCGACGGTCTCAGCGAGCATTTTTTTCCTTTTTTTTGGAAAGCGTACGATATTACTTTCTTATTTAGCGATTCGACCACCGTTAAAACAGTTTTTAGTCAAAGGTCACTCTGGAATTTTCGACCTTTCGAATCATATACGAGCAAAAATTATTCGATCGAATGAAAGTGTGCCGTTGTAATTACTCGTTTTCTGAGAAAATATTTCCGGCGAAGGGAAACGCAATGACAGGACATGTCACGTGTAAAGAAAATAGTAATATGTTTTTTTTTAATAAAGAAAATAGCAATATGTTTTCTTGTAATGAAGAAAATAGTAATATGTTTTTTTTTTTTTAAATATAGCAGTATGTGTTTTTTAATAAAGGAAATAGTAATATGTTTTCCTTTAATAAAGATAATAATAATATGTTTTCTTTTAATAAAGGAAACAGTAATGTTTTTTTGTTAGTATACCGAAATGTTAGAAAATGGTTCTAACATTTTTAATTTGTCAATATTTAGATCGTGAAGACGCATCCATGAGAAATTATTTAATATGTGTTCGTGTATATGTATATTATGTGAAAAATGGCCGACATTAAATGCAACATCGGCGTTCGTAATTTCTGCACGAAAACTATGGGAGTAACATGATTCCGGTAGTTTCGGTTAATTCGACGTCCGGGCCGGGAGTTTCATAGCAACAACGACTGGCAATTACCATTAATTACAATTTAATCAACGGTGTATACGTTCGGTTCGAATCGGTCCGACTAGGCTCGGCAATTAAACCGAAATAGACGTTGTACGGACGGTAATTCTCTTCTGGGTCATTAGCACCGTTGTATTTCCGCGTGCATCGGCGCGCACACGGTACATAAATTTTCCACACTTTCGTTCTTCTTGTTTCGATCGGTATCGCGCCTCGCCGCGCTTCTAATAATGATTTACGGGATGGCTATGGGATCTCGGCAGAATTTTCCCGATGACAGATCCAGGCACGATCGGTTCTTAACGGACAGGCTCGTACGTGTTCGGCGTTCTAACGCTTCGAGCAAAAGGCATCGGCGCGCGCGCCAGTTGCAACGTAATCAGTGGCCGAGGAAGTCAATCGAACGCCAGATTGGTTTCGTTCGTCCCGATCGGCGACCCAGATTTTTGCATAATCTTATGCAACTGTGTTAACAAAAGGCTTTGCTAACGGGCCGTTACGTGACACCGCCGCGCCGGCATACCTCGCTTCCTCGTTTCCGAATGATCCGCTCGCGAGAGTGGGACAGTCCTCCTTACAAGTTCACGGCGTTCGAATCTTCTGTGCTCTTGCTACAATCAATTTTTCGCTCGACGCGAAATTACCTGTTTACATATAATGAACACAGAAATTAGTAGCTTGATTTGTTTTGCTTCGACATATTTCAGTAAATTGTGGAAAATACGAGGGATAAATTTTATTTCTCTTCTTGTTAACAACGCATTGAATAATTTATTATTCAATTAAATAAACGGCTTGATCTTACAAAGTCGATAATGTTCCTTCAGCGACCCCGCGAGCCGGCGAAGCACCGTCTACCAAGCGTCGAAGTCTCCGAGCGACGATGCTTCTGCCGCGCATTGAAATCACTTGTACTTGCACTACGTACACATAGTTTCGCAGGTTCGTCGCTCAAAACTCGATAATTAGTAATTAATAATGTTACTAAGTCTACTCCAAGGTATTTAACTTGTCGTTCAAAGTGCGATAATAGAAACCTTGAATTCTCTGACTGAATAATAAATGTAATAAATGTATTTAACATTAATTAACAATTGATCGAACCCGTGCGCCGACAGCATTAATACATTTATGTAGAAAAATATTTCTCTGACGGAATTTTCGAATATACTTTGAAAGGTGAATTTAGAAGATTAAAAATCATTTCGTGTGTATGCACAGTGGTTGATCTGTAAAATTTGCAATTATGGCAACGCCGATCCTAATTTAATTCTTCTGACGTTCAATAATGTATGATGTACAACACGTGTCGACAACTGCCTCAGCTCTTAGGTTCGCCAGGGTCGTGTCGCAACGTTAATTCCCTTTGTTTCGCGATCGAGCCGATTTGCTGACAGAGCCGTGTCGCGTCGGTCCGCGCGACGGAACTAGTTTGCGTAAAAAGTTCCCGGTAAGCTAGAAACCTATTTACGTGTTTCGCTTGTACAGCTGTGTATTGTGGCCTGAAAGATCGTCGACTCGTCGTGAATTTTGATTTTCCGCCAGCGCTTTGACAGTTACGACCTCGAAAACCTTCGACCACGTTCCCCCCGTGTCCTATCAGAACGCGCCGCGCCGCCTTACTCGCGATACGTTACACATAGTTTTCCAGCGCACTAGTCTAATGAATATTTCCGCCATAATTCTGCCTCGTTTCTTTCGTCCTCCTTCCTAACAGAGAGTTATTTACCTCGTTCGTGCGGCCACAAATGCAACGAGATCGAGACTCGAGGCAGCCGGGAGAAATTCTATTAATCCCCACAGAGTCGAACGTTTCCAATTTTACGCATTTTTCACGATTCGTCCGTAGAGTAGTTGCACGAAAGATCTAGGAATAATGGTTCACCCTTTGAATTAACATTTAAAATTATTTATATCTACTGTACTAAATATATTTATTCAATTATTTATCACAAAAGCATCTTCATTATCTGAATAATTGTCATTCGACCGGTGGTCAGCTCAGTGTTGACAGATCGTTGAATCGGAAGAAAAAGTAATTATCTACCGAACGCGAATTCATTGCAGACTCGAAAGTCGACTGCCAGAGTTGACGACACTGGGGAACAACAAGTGACGAAAGAACTTTGGGGAAGCAGGAAGGAAGCGGTAAAATCGCGGTAGCCCGGCCGATGCGGGCTAGAGTTTCCTTCCCTGTCGCGTCGGCGGAGAAAGTACACGTGCGAGAAAGAAATTCGAACGATTCGCGGGAACGACTGTGATGCAGGAATGTTCGAGCACCTCTCGTTGAATTTCCCAACCATTGGTTGCGCAACAGAGATCGCTTCCGATGCCGGATATAATCTCGAGAACGCGGGAAACTCGAGCTCTCTAGTACGATGTCCACCTTTAATCTCATTTTCGTGAAGATTCGAGAACCTAACTCTCTCTCTCGGACCAAGAAATGAAACTTTCTCCGGGAGAAGAAACCGAGTCCCTTCGATCGTCGCTGGTTTCGCGTCGGAATCGACGGTGTTTCTTGAGATGCGACGAACGAGCCGTGAAATGACTGTTTTCAGAGTTGAAAATCGAAAATCCATTATCCCATAATTTTTCGAAAAGTATTTGCCGGTCGACTTTCTCGCGGACAGAGTACACGCGACGCGTTCTAAATTTATCGGTGATCGAGCAGTCCGCTCGTTATGGCGGTCGAAGAAACGAGCCTATGAACGAGGCATAACGAAACGCGGCTACCAGGACGATAACGGCGTCCGGCGGATCGTATCGAACGTCCCGAGCCCCGAAATTTCACAAATTTCACCGGCGTATAATAATACACGATGATCTCCGCGCTGGCGAATCTCCGTCCGATGGTACGATGAAACTCCGCCAGGACCAGTTTTCAGAAATTCCTCCTTTCACAACAAATTCCGCGGCTATTTTCGGCGTGTTCTAATCGTTTTTTCTTTTTTTTTTATGTTCGACGATGAAACGCGCACGGGATAGAATAAAACCCGACCACGGAATCCCCATAAATTGTTCGGCCCACGGGACAACGCGTCGTGCTCTTTTCGTGGAGAACCGTTTTCTGTCCGTTCCCGTTCGCGAGAATCTCAAATTCTAATTCGATCCTCCTCCCGTTACGCGGTTCATTTGAATTCCGGGACCGCGGATGTTCATGGAAGCTAGGAAATTTTGTCGAACTACTTCGATCTAAACGAAAAATACCAGAAATTCCGACGCGTTTTTGATATTTTCATGAAACGATGCGAGCAATCGCTTGCAGCGAGCCCCGGCGTTGTTAAAGAAACGATCGTCAGCTCTCCGATTATTCCGCAAGAGATAATCGTCGGCGGCCCACGCTCTCGCGGGATCGATCGATCGCGTCGGCGCGAGCCTCGCGTAGGAAGGAAGAGACGATCGACGCATCATCCTTCCCCGAGATTGCAACCTTCGACGTGGCCTAGATCGAACGATCCGCGAGATCTTTTCTCCGCGGTGCGTAATACCGTTGCTCCTGGTGATCGGCGCGCTGTTGGTTTGACGAACCGTGCCCAGAACCCGGTTCGAACAATCGACAACGAGCAACCCGTCGTCCTTCGTCCTAGGACACCGTCGTCATCGGCGTTTACCGTTGCACAGCCGTCCTCCGCATTCGATCAACTTCCTCCTCCACCTTCTCGCGGACTTTACACCTTTTTTTCTCTCTCTCCATTCGAAACACGCGTTTCGCGCGAACGCGACGTCTCGCATCGAAAAAGTTCACCAGCTTTCGGCGATTCTGATCCGGTGACTCGTTCGGCCGACCTTGAAATGCGTTGTCAAGGTCATCCGAACGACTTGTCCCCCGTACACGCTTAAACCTTGAGACTGGTGATTTATGGGAAATTAATTACTCGACCTGACCTAGATTTATAACCCAGAACGCGGCTGAAATAAATCTGGGTTAACGATTTGCAATCGCCGAGGTTCGGGTTAGGATTCTGTGCTTTCTAAAATATTTTCCACGTCAATTGTTACGCGTAGTTACAACAACTCTGCGGAAATACCCGCAGTCTACTTATCCCCTACACGTTGAACAGTTGCGAGCGGTCATATATCGTTTGAATTAATGAAATATCTTCGGAATATCGTCAGAGCTCATCTCGCCTAGGCTCCATTATGGCTTACGCATCTTCACTGACGGAATACGGAACACACTGTCGATCACCCGTGAATGTCAATGGTGTTTTTACGTAACGGGAAAGTCTTAGGCGATCTCGCCGGGCGCAGCAAATCAATTTGTAATTCTAACTAGCGTCCTTACATTCTTACGATCGTAGATTATGAAGCGATCGAACATTTTCAAATGTTCCTGCTATGACGCGGTGTCGAGTGCGATTTGAAATCGACTTTCCGATTTCACAAGTGTGCATTGCAATCTCGTATATTGATACAGCAGAATTTATAGCGCGGAATTTTTACAAAAATCTCATTTCTCGCAACAGTTTCCTCCCTGTCGCGCCCCCGAATCACGCGAGTCGTCGCGCGTAATCCAGATTCACGGCTCGTCGCGAACATCGAGGCAGCAGATTCGCGGCTCTATCGCTGAAAAATTCTAACGGTATGCTCGGAATTTTCACGGTACAGCGGATAAACCCCTATTTGCCCGCATTCCCTTCCACCGCGGACAAGCCATTATTATCCGCCGCGCCGGCCGGTTTCGTTTTGTTTCGATCAGCCGCGCACTGCTGTCCACGTTGCTTAACGCAAACAGAACGCCCCGCGAAATATCCGAGTCTTCTATCCGCTCGGACGAACAGCTTATCCGCGGAGCTCCGTGCGCGTATCCGTTTCGTTCCACCGAGCTCCACGTGTCTCGGAATATACCGATCAAACTCGTGACTCTCTTGCTACGCGCCGATCGAATTCCATCTCGTCCAGATCTTCGTTTCACGATCTCCGATGTCTCGTTCCTGTCGACGGTTTTATCGAACTTTTACAGACGATATCATCATTTATTTATATATTTAAACCTACTTTCCACAGACGCTAACACTCGATTCCGATGATGATCTACATTAAGATCGAAACGTCGATCCATCGATCGATAATAATTTTTTGCAAATGGGCTAATTTTCTTTTTGTAACATTGATCGAACCTAGCGCCGAAATCATTCATGATTTATTTTGTTTATCGTAATCTGATTTTTCGATCAAATTTATCACGGTCAATTCATTTTCTTTTAAGTCAATTTGTTTTTTATTAAAATTTTTATTGGGCCCTAAATTAGACGAACGCCTCAATCATTAATCTCTAGACTTCGAATTTTTATGCATTTATGATGAAAATTAACAAGTGCAATTTAAAACAGTTGAAAGATTAAAAGACTTTAAGGGTATGAATATAGTATTTTTACTGCATTAGAATGATTAGCGTAAAATATTCATATTCGGCTCCTGCGTCCTGCAACTGATGCGCAAACTTTTTATTTTGCTATTTATTGGACCTTCGCGTAAAATCTATAAAAGCGTTTCGCAGCATAGCGTTTGCCCAAAAGATTTTTCATCAAAAATTCCTCGATGAAAACAAACAATTGAAACGAGGGGGCGCGATGACGTGAATTCGACACTGCAGGACGCTTACGTCACGGTATAACGCGACGGAAATCGACGCGAAAACCGAATTAATTGTGCCGGCTGTTTTTCCGTGGTGTTACACGGCCGTGCCTTACACAATCACCACTTATACGGTTTAATTAGACGTCTTCCGTGAACGCCAGCCAGATATTACAGTTAGTCGGTCGTCGACGGCACGTGCCGGGACGCGCGCACCAGGTCCCGCGCCTCTGTGTTGGTCTATTAACACAGACGCATCGTTCGAGTCCCGATGACAGGACGCTAACATTCTGACACGCGAAGATTAGGCCGGAACGGTTCTCGCCGGCCTTGACCGGCGCTCCTCGATTTCTCACATAATTCGACAGTGATCCCTCTAGATCGCCCGTGCCATTTTTTAAAAATTGGCCGGGTCCATAATTCTATCATAATACCGTCCCACAAATTTTTATTTTAAGGAGTTGCACACCTTTGCATGGTTGAACAATAAGAAAACTATTTCTTTTACAACAAAAGTTGTGTTTGCTCGAAAAATTAACATGCACATCTTATTAGGAGTACTACATTTTGGAAAACTAAAGTGAATATCTGAAACTAGAATATTTTTGTTCAGACTTTTCTTATTTATCTTATCTTGCGACACTTGTTTTAAGATAAATCGTTGTCCGAATGCGTTCCTGTGTATAAATGTAATTTCAATTAACCTCTTAACACTGCGGAATTTAGTCTTAATGATCCCCCATAGAGGGCGGAATAGAAATATTATAAATTTTACGAAAAACTAGAAAGGATTACATTTTCATTCGATAATTCATTTTTGAAAAATAGAGAAGAAGGCAGTTAACCAGTGAAACGCAAAAACACTTAGAAAAGTGATCTTCAGTGTCAGGGTCGACTTCGAAAGGTTTCGCGAATTTTAGGAATGCGTGTACGCGTATGAGGCGTGTACCCCGCGTACGGAAAACTCGACGAACTTTCCGACTTTCTAGCGTCGTCGAGACGCGCGCTTCATTCACCGTATCGCTCCTAAACGAAAGGTTCAACGTTCCCGACATTGCAATTTTCACGTAGCCGGTACTTTCTTCGCTGGACCGTATGATTTAACCATAGCTCTTTGCGTGCGACGAACAACTTTCTACGCTTGTTGCGCAACGCTTTCAGTAAGCGCGCGCGTCGCCGCGCCGGTTCGGAAATTTCATTTCGCGGCTGGCTGCCACCCCGCGAACGGACTCCGGAAAGAGGTGGGAGATCCGAAATACTTTGGATCAAATGGAAATATCTAGGAACCGTTGCAGCTGGAAAAACATTGCAACCGGATGCAACCGGTGCACGCGCGTGTTACCGGCTCTTACGCTCGAGAGTTCGGCGTTGCATCGTTATTCCGCATTCCGGTTTCATCTTACGCGTCTGTCTTTTTGCACAGATCTGGCCGGGACTCGGTCGATTCGCATTCTACGAAAAGCACCGGCAAAGGTGTGCAACGCGATGGCATAATTGCAATCGTTTATCTGTGTATCCTACCATTTCGAATGGAAGTACCGCAGTACCGCGCTGGCAAAAGGTTAGGCTAATTTATAGTTCCACGGTCCATTTCAGATACTTCGCGAGGTAACACCAGGTGTGCTTAAAATGCAATGCAACTGTTAGAGCAACGCGCCATCTGCAACCTCGAGCACTTCCCCAGCCACGTTCTGTCCTAATGTCGTCTAAAAATTCCGAAAAACATCTGACATGGTAGAGAATCTTTTCCGATTTGTTAATTACGGTTGCAAAAAATGAAAAGCTGGATAAAATTCCACGAAACATCGTGCTGGAGCTTAAGAGCAACTGGAAATTAATTTAATGATAGGCTGTTGTCCTAATTTTTTCATATTTTTCGTTGGGCGGTGTCGTTGTTGAGAAAAGTAAAAACCAATTTTTTATATTACACGTTTTTGAAGAAGAAAATTGAAACTTTTGCCGGCAACTGTATGCGATTGCCTCTGTGGAAATGCCGAGCGTCGTCACCACGTGGAAATCCACGGGCGTGCCTGGCCGTGTTGCCGGCATATTTTATCGGCCCACGTGCGCGCTCGCGGCCTACCTATAGCGCACGCCGCGCGGCGCATCGTTGCACGCCGTTGCATTGTTCATTATGCGGCGGTCATCCGAACAAGTGGGTGGCTCGGGGAACTTTTACTGGCGCCGCGCGATCGCAACGACCCAGAGTCCTGCGTGACACCCGGCCTTCTCTCCCTTTCGAATTTCCCGCCCTTTCGCTTCCGCGCGTTCGACGAACCGCGACGGTTGTTGACCTAGAAAATCTTTCCTTGAAGAGAGGAACACGGAAATATTCCTACGCGGACATACTGCGACCGAAGTATCATTTGTATCGCTTGTTTGTTTATAATTATTTGTTTAGGAAACTCTTATTGACATATTCGTGGCGATTCGCCGATTAAAACGACACCAAACACGGCGCAATTTGGATCGCGCTTACTCGTTCGACGCATGATTTACCGAAACCTCCATTATCCGAACTGATCGAGTGTTCGAGAGATCACCTGAAAAAAGTTGACTGAGTTTCTTTAACCCTTTGCACTCCTACGTCGAGTGTGTCTCCAACGTCAATCGTCATTTTTTCATGTGCAAACCAATAGAAAAATAATAAAAATTGTTAAAAATAAGTAAAGTTGAAGTTGTTAAAAAGTAGTAAAGGAACTGTCCTATAAAGTAAATTTGAAATAAAAACAGATGGGAGCTGCTGGTAGCAAAATTAAAAAAAATAATTCAGAGTGCAAAGGTTGCATCGTGTCGATTCATGATTTACCGAAACCTCGATTATCCGAACTGATCGAGTGTTCGAGAGATCACCTGAAAAAAGTTGACTGAGTTTCTTTAACCCTTTGCACTCCTACGTCGAGTGTGTCTCCAATGTCAATCGTCATTTTTTCATGTGCAAACCAATAGAAAAATAATAAAAATTGTTAAAAATAAGTAAAGTTGCAGTTGTTAAAAAGTAGTAAAGGAACTGTCCTTTAAAGTAAATTTGAAATAAAAACAGATGGGAGCTGCTGGTAGCAAAATTAAAAAAAATAATTCAGAGTGCAAAGGTTGCATCGTGTCCGGTGTCATTTGAATCGTAAGAACGCGACGGACATGTTAAAAGTTCCACGAGAAAATCATTGAAAATTAGTTTGTCATCGTTCGCGTCTCTACAGCGAAACGTTCACTGTTGGTTCGTTCGCTTCCAGCGATTCGGAAGGATGCCGAATGCGACTGGTTCCAGCCCGATCGCTCCAAATCCGCGCGTTTTCATCCGAAAACGGGAGTCGGACCGGCTCCGATCAAACAAGTTCCCGGAACGCGTGTTTCGATTCACGTTTTTTTCTTTCCAACACGACCTATTGCGACCGCAATTAGCGTCAGTACCACCGCGTGGCTGCATTTCTTCGGCTTAAGTGCATTATGTAATCCCGTATGGTGACCGTTATTTCATACGCTTCTTTTTTTTTCTCTTTAATTAACGCGCGATTTCAATCGGTGCAAATAAAAAGCATCGGTAACCCCGCAATTAGATACATCGAGATACATCGGAAACTCATCAATGATGTTAATCAGTGAACTTCCGAACATAGAATTAAAAATTTAGTTCCCTACAGAATTGCTTATGATTATAGGAGTTGATACGAAAGCGTTTGGGAAACGTTTTCTCGGAACGAGAACAACATAACCCGCTTACAAATTGAACCATATGCCGCGATCATAATTACGGTCCAGTTCATGGCGAGATACACAATTCAATCCTGGAATCCAATACAATCGTTACGGCTTTATGTTTTCTGGTAGAAGCTGTTAATTAATCCGTAAGAATTTCTTGGTGTTTCTTCAACGCGAAATGTAAACGGTGTCGTGGAAATAGCGATCAGATTGCGAGGTCTGTTAGGCTCGCAAGCTCGAAGCACCATAAGGAACCTGTTGGTCATAGTAATCAGTGACCTAATTAGAACGTCGCAGGTATGCGGGTGCCATGGACTGGGTTAACGGGTAACATTTTCCTGAATTTGAACTGCTCAAATTTTCATTGAATCAAATCAAAATCTTTCGAACATAGTATCAGAATTTAAATAAAAATTAAAAAAAGAACGCTTAAAATGAAATTCTCTGAAACATTTTCGGAACAACATTTTATTGGAACTTGTAATTTTTAGGTTATTAGAATTATGATATTTCAATATCAAAAATATTTATTTATTCAGAGAAAATGGCAAAAGTCGGTAATAATTTCTATAACTTCGTAATTTTTACGTTAAATTATTGTATATGTATGTATAATCTCAACTTAAATATTAGAATTACGGAATTTCAGTATCAAAAATATTTATTTATTCAGAGAAAATGGCAAAAGTTGCTAATAATTTCTGCAATTTCGTAAAATTTACGTTAAATTGATCTTATAGTTCTTACACATCTCTAAAAGTATTTATAAAAATATTTATAGTCACTAAAAATATCTATTTATACAGAGAAATGGCGCTTCTTCAGATCTCTCAATTTTATGATTTGTATATTTAAAAAAAATTGCTAACAATTTGTGCAACTGCGAGCAACATGTACAGATGTTTATGCAAGCGAATAACTTCTAGCCGACCATTATTTTCCCGAGATCCCGTACACGATTCTATGGTTTTCTATTAGCAATTCGGTTAACCGTTGTTTTAGTTTTTCTTTCGCGAGTTACCGCGAGAGATCTCGCAAGAATGTTTCATTTGTGTTGCAATTAGAGCGGTTCGCTGTTTTCCGAAGCGGCGTTAGAATACCATTCGCAACTTTGCCGTGCCACAAAGCTCGCCGTTCGATGTTTATGTAAAAGTAGCGGGCATTGACGCGCAAGGCACGCAACCATTCACGTACGTCGTACGAAATAATGGTCGGATGTCGCGCAAACAGTGTGTCGTGCGTGCAAGTATGCGGGCGTCACAGTAACACGGTGAACTGATCCGGAATTTGATCCGTATTCTCTAGCTGAATAACACGGTGCCTGCAGAGTAATTAGCCTCCATGCGCAATCTGGAAACTTCGAAATTTCGACATTTTTCCGCGAACACATTTTCAAAAATCTTACATTTGCGATTTCTAGCTAATTCTGGTGGCAAAAGTTTTTGAAATATTATTTCGATTATTCGCATTACTCAAGTAGTAATTATCTATTTTCTAAACAATATTCTCTAAACAATTACGGGATCGATTTTCTTGAAATTTTTCAACGATGAAATGTCCGAATAAATTACGCTGTCATTTTTTTCGTTAGTTTTCCGAATGCTGGAACTGTTTCGCCGTGATACAATTTTCCGAGTGTGGCGTTCACGCGTGCTCGATCTCGTTCGAAATTTGCGCGGCGCTTTCGAAAGGGGCGTACCGTCACGCGCGGAGTAACCGGTTCCCGTTGCGTTTCATTTATCATTGCTCGCGGAAACTTTTTCGAGCAGTCTGTTTGAAGAAAAAATTCACACCCGTGCAACCCGTCCTGCGAAAAGAAACGAAATTCGCGGCGGCGATACGCAAACCAGGTGGACCGGGTTTGAGGTATCCGATCGGGCGAAAAACGAGTTCTCGGGCAGCGCTCGGATCGGATCGAAGGAAGGATGTAATTGATTTCGGCTGAGACATTTATTTAAACGCTGCGAGTTATGTAAAATTGTCTCCGACTTTCCATATTTAACTTTGACGTTAATAAATCGAGGATATCCAAGAACGATGAATTTGTTACGATTCATCGAACAATGTTTTCTATATGTTTCTTATGAACCGGGAACAGTGGGAATACGAAAACTTAATTCACGATATAAGAAATGGCTTCCAACTGGTGAGAAATTGAGTCCCTCCACTGTTTCGTTGGTTTGTCTCGCGTCAATCGGCCCCCCGGTTTGTCAATAAAAACCGTTCCGAGAAATTGGAGTTCTCGCGCGGAAAATGAATGGAATCAACTGGGTCAACTTGCGATCCTACTACGAAGATAGTAATCGCGGAGTGTGCGCGAAGGAACACGCTGACTCGCCGATATGCTCCTGGGAGAAAAAAATTATGGTCGTTTCCTGTCGTAAACCACGCGGTTGTCACTGGAAAGAAAAAAGAGAACAGCACATTCTGAATGTTGTCAATTAAAACTATGCTCGTAACACACTCGACAATAAATAACACTTTACTTGTGCATTAATTAATAGCTTAAGTATCGAGGTTGTCATTAAATGACTGACAAGTCGAGCAAAAAATTGTTTTAACTTTCTTGCTAAAACTATTGTCGATACAATTACTAAAAAAAAAGTGAGAATATACTAGATTATTTAATTTGATAAGCTATAAAAAAAAATAGTATATTCTGACTGATTTTTTCTTTTTTATTAATGCAATTTGAATCTCACGGAAGAGATTGATGATGTCGCTAATGAAGCCGTGGGAACGGTGAATAAAAACGAAATTATACCGAAACAAACGCATAAATAAGAACCGGTCGACTTCGAGGAATGATCGCCGAGCGGGACGATCAATTTGTTTAACCAATGGAGCGTCGACGTCTTCGATCGACAGGCCGATTTGCTCGACGGGGCAGCAAAAGTTCTGTAGGATCGCGCGGAGAGTGTCGTCGAGTCGTTACAGAGAGTGGTGTTTCCGCGTTGGAAAGCCTCGTTCTTTTAATTTTTCTTTTTTGTTGTTGTTGTTGTGATCGATTGTTTTCCACCGGTTCGCGGAGTAACGACTGGTTCCGTGGTTCCGCGTAATAGCATTACCGTTAGAAACAACGTAGCGTTCGTTCTACGGGCGCAGGTTGACATTCCGTCTCGCTCCGTTATATAAAACGCGCGCACGATACTAAAAATCTCTTCCTGCATATGTATTTCGAAACTTCTTTCGACATCTGACCGTGTTCCGCGCGCACTACGCCGCTGAATGGATCCCGACGCGACCGTGCGTTCCCGTTATTTAACTGTTGTGTACGCGGCCACACACAACACCTCCGAAAAGCTCTACAAATGTTTTTACTAATTTTCTTTTTTTTTTGTAGATATAGCGTCGCAATTCTTCGATGCAATTATCGCGGGGGCGGAATGACGCAATATGTACACCGTAATAAGAGGGGGCCTAACATTTTTGCTTTTGTTATCTTGTAATTTTGTTGTTCTTTTTATGTAATATAAGTTTTCTTTTTTTATGTAATTATCTTTTTTTGGGAGGGTCCAAAATTTTGACATTTATTATCTTGTAATTTTGTTTTTTTTTTATGTAATATAAGTTTTCTTTCTTTATATAATTGTTTTCTTTGGAGGGCTCAAAATTTTGGCATTTGTTATCTTGTAATTTTGTTGTTCTTTTTATGTAATATATGTACACCGTAATAAGAGAGGGCCTAACATTTTCGCATTTGTTATCTTGTAATTTTGTTGTTCTTTTTATGTAATATAAGTTTTCTTTCTTTATGTAATTGTCTTTTTTTGGGGGGTCTAAAATTTTGGCATTTATTATCTTGTACTTTTATTTTTTTTTATGTAATATAAGTTTTCTTTCTTTATATGATTTTTTTCTGGGGATCCCAAAATTATATTTTGTGGGGGGTTGAAAATGTGTAGTTCCGACACACTGAATGATCGTTTTATATCAATTACAGTTGATATGCGTAACATTTATAAAGTCAGATATTGGTCTCGTTAAAGTTATTAAAATTGGTTAAAGTTGGTTAAGAGTTTGTAAACTTTTTTTGCTTAATGCGAGCTTGCAGATTTCGACGAGACAATGTCGAAAATCCAAGTTTCAACGGTCGGAAATTTGCCGGTTCAAAAGTTAGGTGCGCGCGAAATTGAGCGGCTTCGAGCGTTTCGCACAGGTGAGGGCGCCGCCACATTGGTACCGCGGGAATTTTGAAAAGTGCTTCGCGGCTCGATGCCCGCGCGAAACGCAGGTATACATAGAATTAACTCGGAACCGCGCTTGTAATTGAAACGCGCCGAGCCGTGTGGGAAAGGAACACAACGCGGGAAACACGAGACAAGCTCCCCACTTCCCGGCGACAATAAAAACGGGGCCAAAATGTTAACCACTTTCTACGGCGTCGGGAGACACGTGTTGCGCGGTCGATTAATTCGCTGAAACTCATTCTGGTCCGCGTTATTAATCGCCTTTAATGCCACCGGTCCCAAATGATTTGCCTATCGAATTAGGTTTCTTCCATTCGATTCGAAAATCTCTATATGATAAGAAAATTATAATTACGTCCGGGAATACTGGTTGTTCAGACGAAAGTAGGCAATTTCGAGGAATCACGAAAACTTCATTTGTCACATTTCGTCGGCGCACAAAGAGCAAAGAACAACGAGCAGAGCATCTCGGCTTTCTACTTAATTGTTATTCGCTTCGTTAGCCAGATTGTCTTATCCAGCACAGCGGTCAGGAGAAGTTATGCAACATAGGGAACAACGGAACAGGTTAATCTGCTCACTGGTTGCATAATCTTTCGTCACAGTGTCAAGATGACGATCAATTTCGCGATGATCGACATTTTTTTTTTTTAATCGGAAATCTCGGATGAGATTTATTATAACATATTGAAACATTACAGATTATTACATATTATAGTATATAACGAGAACATTAGTACATAATATTAATTATAACATAATATTAATAGTTAGTACATAAGGAAAGGCCCTTAGACACGTAGATTACAAGCATTCAAAAAGGCTATCGTATACATATACACACACCATAATATTAGGTTTAGCTATTATACATCCTATGTCCAACGGCAATTGATATCCTATCTTCGAAAGGTTTTGGATAAATTTTCTCCTCTGTTCGTTATATGGATTACACTGCCAAAGCACGTGGTTAAGTGTTTCCTGTTCTTGGTTGCATTTACATTTGGGATTCTCGATGATTCCAATTCGATAAAGAGAGGCTGCCAGATGATAATGATCCGCTCTGCTTCGGTTGATTGAAACAATACATTGACGGGTTAAATTTATATGACTAAACCAAGGTGCACGTTCAGCACTGTAGAACCGTTGAAAATAAGATTTGCCCTTATATAGCCCTTGATCATTAATTATCTTAGCTGTATTTACAATCGCTTCCTTCTTAAAAATTTCGGCTAAGTCAGTGAATGGGATCTTGGAGATCTTCAAGGTACTGGTGATAGTAGCATCTTTAGCTAAGGCGTCAACAATCTCGTTACCCCATATCCCCGAGTGGGCCGGAATCCAGAAAAATTTTATCGAGTGATTGATCGACATTTTTCCCGATGTATTCGAACATCCACTTTCAATAAATTAATCCCCGAGGAAAATGATTCGACTGTGTTCCCGAAGAAATGTTCATCGCGACTATTAGATGGTAGAATGCGTTACATTGTGTACATCATTAGACGATCCATTGTGGAATAGTTTCGTGCGCTCGAATACAAGTGGCAGGCGACGTATCGAAGACTGTATGTATGTGTGTACTGTTATACGAATGTGGGATACGAGGTGGATGTTCTCCTGCCCGGCCACGGGTTCTATTATTGTGCCAGTTGCACATATACACGCGCGTGATACGTCGCCCGCGTGTAATCGAGACGTCACGAGGTCTATAAAATGGCGCTGTTGACCGGGGAACGCCCCTTTAACCCTTTGCACTCTTATTTGTTACGTCGAGTCACATTCGACATCGGTTTTCATCTCAGGAGTTCCTTCGTTGTGTCAATAATAATTTAAAGTTTGAAAAATATATTTGAATAATTAGTAAAATAAGAAAAAAAAAGTTTAAACAATCTCCGCGGGGTTGAAACTTGAAATTTTGGCATTTTCTCGCTAAAATCTACAGGATTATACAGGAGAATGGCAAAAATCTCTGTTTACCTAACGCAAAGTTTAACCTAATTCGGGGCGCAAAGGGTGCCCACATTAAAGGTGACTTATTTCATGAGAATGACTGGAACCTATTCGTTCGGACTTTTTTGCGCTTTCTATTACAATTGCGGAATTTCACGCAAAATTCTTCAAATGTCTTCGCCGTTTTGCCACAATCGAGGAAATAAGTTGATCGGAACAACGATGAATCGATCGACAGATCTCCAAAAGATTTCACGCCGCTCCGGCGTTAATAAACGGCCGAACGAAAGCGATAGCATGGTGACGTCACCGCTCATTGTCAGTTCGGAGCGTGACCGATCAGAAATCGGGCCGAGCGAAGCTTCGCGCGGGTTCCCAAGCGAGCGGGCCCCGCGATTTCGCAAAGCTCGAAGGAACGCTGGGTAGGAGAGGAAGCCGAGATAGGCTCTAGGCTTGTTGCATAAGGATGAAAGTACCGACCGACTGAGTAAATAATAACGGTTACGTGGCGTGGAGACGTAGGTTCTTCTTCGCTGAAAACACCGTAACAACGTGAGGCTAGGTTGGCGCGGCGCGGGGACGCAGAAGACGACGCGTCCCGGTGCGTGTACCGTGGGATCCTCCACGAAACCTGGCCCATTGATCGTCACGGAGCAGAGGCGCCGCGACAATTATTGCTGCCACTGTGTGCAACAATTATTCCTGGGCGTCGCGCGTGAATCAACTCGGCCACGCGGTCGCTGCCGCCATTTTTTTTTCTTTTTTTATTGGAGCTCTTCAGGTCAAAGTGAGTACTGAGATCATCATGCGGCAGGGACTATTCAAGGGTAAAGATGATTTCCTAAACTTTTTTCGGGACCGTTCCTTTCCCTGGTTCTTCCGTAAAAGTCAAAAGAGATGTTTCATCTCTACGGTCAATAGGACGCGAACGAACCATTATCATTTAGCCGCTTCGTTGAATCGCGCAATCTGGGCCCGCTCTAAGGGGGGGCAACCCGGGCACTTCCCGGGGCGCCATTTTGGCTGCAAGTGTGAGAAAAATATTGATGTTTTAAATACCTAATTAATAGAAAATTTCACACATCGATTTTTTCGTTCGCTAAAAATTTACAGTGCGTAGCGTATTTACATTGTTTTGACGGTCCCAGAATGTGTCACACATACTTTATGCGTTTGTTGTTTCATCTGATTTACTCTTTCTGATTTCCTCTTATATTGAACTATTCAATTTACATGTGTCATCTATATAATTGCTATTATTATATCTATATATCTATATACATGGTATCATAAATACCATGTCCAAAGAAATGCTACTAAAACACTCTAAGAATTTGGAATGTATTTTAACTGATGGTGATTCTGTTGACATAATGGGGTAGAATTAGCAGAGGAAATTTCAGCAGTATCTGCGCTTTTGGGCAAAAAAGAAAGCCTTAGAAATGTACTGAGCTTAATTACAAAGTTAAATTTTCCTCCAAACCTCACTATTGCTTTAAGAATATTGCTAACGATACGACTACTACACAAAATCGTCTTAATGGTTTGGCCATTTTAGCAGTTGAGCATGAAATTGCTGATCAAATAAATTTAACAGATATAATTAAAATGTTTGCAAAACTGAAAGTAAGAAAAATAAGTTTTTTGTGATTTTAGCGTAGTTGATGTTAACTTTTTAATTTTCAAAATAATGGCATGTCGATTGTTTGTGCAATAATACACGTTTTCAATAGCATTTAAAAATATAAAAAATTATATGGTTAACATTTGTGGCTAGGTAGAGATATTTCTTAATTAATTTCTACTGTTTTGTACAACTTGATTATCAATGTTATGTTATGTTATATGTTTCTTTCTAAACATATGCTTTTATTAAAATTTAAATAAAATGATTTGATTTTTATTAAAAATAAAAAATATTTACCTTTAATTATTTACCTTTATTTACCTTTATTTAAAGAATATATATAAATTCTTAAGGGGCGACAATTTGACTTTTTGTCCGGGGCGTCGTAACCGCTAGAGCGGGCCCTGCGCGCAAGCATAATTTCCGACGGTAAGCGTGGATGCCATGAAAGCGACGTAAAAAAGGGACAAGCTTATCGAATCTCTAAGTAAAATGGGTTACCATCTGCCCCTAAGTGTTGATATACTTATAGAGGAACCTGCCGCCATTTTTAATCCCCTCGCAGAAACAGCTTCATACCACTGTGAACATTAGTTTTCATTATTTGTCGCAACTATTAATCCTCATTACGGTAGATTGCGTTGGAACTTCGCACACGTATAGATTTCGCTCTCCTGGTCACGAATATATATCATTATGAGGGCAGATACTCAATAGTTCTCGAGATATTGACGATTATTTTTCTAGGTTACTGCAAGAGCCGGTGTGGCGCGGCGGTAGCGTGCCAAGTTTTCAGGCGGACTTACTATTGTCAGATCTTGCATACGAACGCATTTTTTATTTAATTTTATCGTGTTTTGTCATTGTATGTTTATGTTATTAATTTGAATCTGCAAATTTCACGCATGAAATTGCATTTTGAATTATAAATAACATTGTGTTTGTCAAAATTTTGTATAAAATATGTGTATAAAAAAGTTTGTGTATGTTGAAATGTATTTATTAATAAACTAAGTCCATATCGTCAATTAGACCGCTGAATACAGCTGAGATTGCATCGTGTTTAGAGTAATTTTAATCAGAAAAAATGGCAGAAACAAGTTGGCGAAAGTCCTATAAAAGAGAATAATGAAAAATAAAGAAGTTTTTTAATTGGATTAGCGGTGGTTCACACCGATATATTCAATCCGGTATCGGATTACGCGGCGTGTTTACACTGCTCGGCGTCAAAGGCAGATCGAGCTTCCGGCCGCTCGCGGGGTATGCCCCTCAGTGGAATTGGTAGGCAAAGGGACAGTGTTCGCGTAGCTCTGAGGTGCTTTTGTTAGATCGCGATTTTACTGTGTGTCCTGGTGTTCGTATTTCAATATGCGGTAGAATCGACAGACGGTGCAATGAACGAGAGAGTTTACTATCAATTACTATCTTTCGAGTTCATTGTGTTCCTGTGTGATTATCATCTGATTTGAATGGGCAAGGAAGATTTCAATAGAACGATGGAGCAATCGTGTTCGAACGTATTCTCGCATAACATCAGCGGTGGCAGAGCAGCAATTAGGCGATCATGAATATGTGTTTCTCTGGTTATCCCAGAAATTACGTTCACAGTAATGTTCGATGTAAAGGCTAGTTAACAGGTTAGTGCTGAATATTTAATTTTAATCACCGGTAATATCTGAATACGTGTGCCATTTCCGCTAAATGATTGATCACTATGAAGGGAGGACGTGGACAAAAATCGCGTGCGTTTCTAGAAAGTTCCTAGAATTTCTTTTTACAAATCATCCACCTGTTAATCCAGATTCGAAATTACCGATTTAGTCGCGAAACTTTTAATTTTTTCGCGGCGAAAAGAATTCTACCGCAAAACGATCGAATAACCTTCAAAAAACTCTGTTCCGAGATATTTTTTTACGAGGAACGCGTTCGCCGTGAAACTCATTATTCCTGGTACGAAATCGCGCGTCGTTAATTCCCGTAACATTGAAATCCGAATGGCGCTGTCGAACGAGAACCGAGAGAGCCGGGTACTAATTAACCGGGGACGCGACTTGTTATCTCCCGTTCGATTACCTCGTTCCATGGTAATAAGTGAAAATTGCCAGGGACGACTCGTAGAGTCCACAGGAAGTTTATTTATTGCCACGGTAGAATTGAAATTGCACGTTCGGGGTCGTTCTTTTGTTCTACGTGTAGATAAGTACCCAGATCTCGCGGGACGGGCAATGTCGACGATCTGTTACTTTTGAATCTGACGTAATCATGCTCAACGTTAGATAATTTCAAATGATTAATATCTATGATTACGATTTATTAATATTTATAATAAATCAATTAATGATTTCGACGCTACAGGTATCCAATATTACTGTCTGCAATTTTGCAAGAGAATTATTTAAATTACAAAATTGCTAGACAGTAATATTCGAACCTGTAGCGCCGAAATCATTAATTGATTCGTTATACATTATTTACGGTCGACAAAACGGAATATTGATCGAATTTATTATCGAAAAATTGATCGACAGTAAGAAATCAAGTAACAATGTCCACGCAATATAATTGACAACGTTCACTTGTCTTTTCGTCACGTTTATTACATGCAGAAAAGCCACCGTCGTCACGTTTAATGATCAAATTATTTCCTCCTCGAATAGAAACGCAAGGACGACAATTCGTGAGACACGTCGACAGGTTCAAGGATCAAGCGTAAGCAACGGCCGCCCGGCCGACCGGGTTATTAAATATAATTTCTCGGCGTGGAGGCGCATCCACTTCCGGAAAGTGGCCGGTTGGAAACATTGCAATCATCGCTCTCAGTCGCGTGAAAAATTTCCGGAAGCCGAGGATTTCCTTGAACCTCGTTCCCCCTTGATTATCGCTGGATTAATCAGTTTCTTCGAAGGAGAGAATTCTGTGACAAGCGGAAGACCGACCTTCGATATGCGCACGGAGCGCAGCGTCTCCACCGAGCAAAAATATTTCGTACTAGAATATACAAGAAAAAGGTACTAGATTTGAAAAAAGTACTAGATTTTGAAGTCTTTATGTTTTATTCTAATTAGGGGCATTGTATACTATACATATATACCGCATATATGCCTATGTACCTCAGATAAACTCAATATAAAACTGCTAAATTCTATTTTATTCTATTATCAGGAAAAAAGAGTTCGTGAAGTAGAGGGGGCAAAGAAAAAAATAGTTTTTTTACAAACGCGAAATTCTTTTATTTAAAAAGAAGTTTGTCATTCACGGGAGTCAACTGTCACTCACGGATACACATACACTCTATCCTACATTTAAAAGACATTTTTTTATCTACCTTTTCTGTTTTTTTTTAAATTTTCTCTTAGTTTTTGTAAACATCTACTTTAAGATAAAATTAGTATTTTAAGAGAAATTAGTACTATTTAATTGTAACGGACCGATTTTGCAATGTTGCTCAAGAGTGAAATAATGTCAAGTGAAATAATGAGACGCGAAATCGGGTTGAACTGGAGTTTATTCTCAAATTTATTGTTTTTTTAGTCTAATTATAATATTAAATAATAATTCTGTTTGCGAGACTTCGCGCGACAGCTCGGTTCCCGCGAAACAAGACATGAGTAAACCCCATGGATATAGGAATAAATATATATGTATTCATGGTTCATATGCTTACTGGAACGCCTATGAACATACAACTTTCAGAACGGAATACATCCTGCGAGAGATTCCGCATGTGAGTTATTATTATTCGGAAGCACCACGAAAGTACTAGATCTGTTGGTGAACGTACTAGAACACTAACAATTTATAAAAGGTACTAGATCTAGTATGAACGTACTAGCGGTGGAGACCCTGGCGGAGCGAGAGTCGATGACGTAGCTCGGCTACCCCCACCCGGACGGCCGGCAGGCGCGAGTCTGGACCTGTTCCAGCGGATGCTCTATCTCTATATTATCGACTCTCTCATCCGATCTCTGTCTCCAAACTGTTCGATGCGTCTCGCGCAACGTATGGCGATCGAACAGGCGATTGGAATTCGCGGAATCCTTCGCGCTCGAAGGATGGTTTCCGACGTCGCGTAATAAATAATCGCGGCGGAAATAAAAATATCGATCGTCGACTTTCCCCGTCTTCGGGGGACGCGGCGCGGCGCGGAGGGAACGATCGCGTGGCACGGAACGCGATGTGCTCGATAAGATCCGGCCGATGGTGCCGCGCGTGCTCCTCGAACCGTGTAAACACGGCTTTACACGCGAACGGGATCGCACGCATCGCGTGCATCCGATGCATCGACGCGATCCTCCCGTCCGTTTCAGTTTCACTGTGCCGGCTATTCTTGTTTTCCGTCCGAGTCTACCGAAACAAAATTCGCCATTTTCAAGATCAAAGTCTCGACTCATCACGCGTCTCAACTCGCGAAAGCTAACACCGACGGGCGATTTTAGGAGGTTGTGTACGAAGTCTTATCAATTTTGATGCATAAAAAATCTGTAATTTGAAAATTTAAAACACTTGTAAATTTGAGGAAGTTATCTACGAAGTCTCATCGATTTTGGTTGGTACATAAAAAATGTGTGATTTGAAAATTTAGAACAATTCTTCTGTAAATTTGAGGAGGTTGTGTACGAAGTCTCGTCGCTTTTGATGCATAAAAAATTTGTAATTTGAGAATTTTAAACACTTCTTCTGTAAATTTGACGAAGTTATTCACGAAGTCTCATCGATTTTGGTTGGTGCATAAAAAATCTGCGATTTGAAAATTTAGAACAATTCTTCTGTAAATTTTAGGAAGTTATCTACGAAGTCTCATCGATTTTGATGCATAAAAAATTTGTAATTTCAAAATTTAAAACACTTCTGTAAATTTGAGGAAGTTATCCACGAAGTCTCATCGATTTTTGTTGGTGCATAAAAAATCTGTGATTTGAAAAGTTAAAACACTCCTTCTGTAAATTTGAGGAAGTTATCCACGAAGTCTCATCGATTTTTTTGGTGCATAAAAAATCTGTGATTTGAAAAGTTAAAACACTCCTACTGTAAATTTGAGGTAGTTATCTACGAAGTCTTATCGATTTTGGTTGGTACATAAAAAATGTGTGATTTGAAGATTTAGAACACTTCGTCTGTAAATTTGAGGAGGTTGTGTACTAAGTCTCGTCGCTTTTGATGCATAAAAAATCTGAAATTTCAAAATTTAAAACACTTCTTCTGTAAATTTGAGGAAGTTATCCACGAAGTCACATCGATTTTGGTTGGCGCATAAAAAATCTGTGATTTGAAAAGTTAAAACACTCCTTCTGTAAATTTGAGGAAGTTATCTACGAAGTCTTATCGATTTTGATGGAGAAAAATTTTTCTTTGCGACGCATTGGCCATCGAGCGAACAAATCTTACGAACACGCGCTCACCCCGTGCAGGCGCGAATTTCCAAAAATTAAAGGCGATTCTATTGTTTCTCGCGCGGGCTCGATCGCAGCGGTAACTAATAACGCACCGTCACGAAACAGCAATTTCCTAACGAGCTATCTGCAGACAATAACAGCCATCTTGTTTCTTCTGTTTCAGGTGAGTATCGTTCCATTGTGGCTAGTCGATGATTTCAGTTCCGTCCGGTAAGTACAGGAAAACACTTGTTGGCACACGGCGATCGGCTGTGTGTATTATCGCCAGCCGTGTGTTTATCCAATTTTGCTATCGTTTCTCCGCTGCCGATCGAAAGTCCACGCTCGTGCGAATCGGTGACGCAAGGATGTTTATGGCCGACCGTGAAAAATTCCGTTCTGCCAACGGAAACGGTGACGAGCCTCGGTGGACATACGAGCGCGGAAAAATGGGAAATTTGACGGACGGCTGGAAGACATTACAATATACGGTCTGGGAATGCTGAACAGTTGGTTGAACTTTGGCTCGATTTATACGCGCGGTGGACGAAAGCACGATTTTCAAAAATCATTTAAAGTTGATCCAAACTCGAATTTATTTCAAGAATTTGCTAAGTAATAAGTTGACATACTTTTTGGGAATATTGGTCGGATATTGCGAAGAATTAAAGTTAATTACTAACTTTTCTATCTGAGCCTATGATGAAAATTTAAAACACTCCTTCTATAAATTTGAGGAACTTGTGTACCAAGTCTCATCGATTTTGGTTGGAGCAGAAAAAATCCGTGATTTTAAAATTTAAAACACTGCTTTTGTAAATTTTAGGAAGTTATCTACAAAGTCTCATCGATTTTGATGCATTAAAAATCTGAAATTTCAAAATTTAAAACACTCCTCTAAATTTGAGGAAGGTGTGTACCAAGTCTCATCGATTTTGGTTGGAGTATAAAAAATCCGTGATTTGAAAATTTAAAACACTCTTTTTGTAAATTTTGGGAAGTTATCTACGAAGTCTCATCGATTTTGATGCATTAAAAACCTGAAATTTCAAAATTTAAAACACTCCTTCTGTAAATTTGAGGAAGTTATCTACGAAGCCCCCTCGATTTTGATGGATGAGAAATTTGTAATTTGGGTCTTGCAATTTACTTAAACAGCAGTTTCACAGCGAAGAAATTTCTTCGTTACTTGAGCAGACTGTTTTCCCAAATAAAAATCCAAAGGTGCGAGCCTCTCACTACACGCGACTGGTCAGAAATGATTTCCGATGATTAAACGCATCGAGGAGATAAATCATCTTTGGTAATTAACGACGCGGTTGTTTTGTGAAAGAAAAGAATCTCGACGAACGGAAAGTACGCTTCGACCAAGTCGATCTCGTGCCTGGATCGTAGCTGCATTACCTGTGTAGAGATCGTGTATTATTGACTGCGAGACGTGAATCGGCCGTGCGATCGATCGATCGATCGATTAAGTAATCTAATCTCTGAAAAACAAACAGGAGAGAAAACGGAGGAGAAAAAGTGCATAATTCCTAGACATTCCCGGCAAGGCTCCGCCTCGAGGCAAGAATTCAGCCAGCTCTTTTGCTGAATCCGACGTCATCGCTGAGACCCGGTCGTTGGCGAAAGTGTTTTATGTGTTCGATCCATAGCAATTGGAAAGATTTCGTAGATCGTTCCATCGGAGAGCCGATCGGCATCTCGGTCGAGCGCCGAGATAACTGCATTCTTCTTCGGGAAATGCCTTGCAACGAGTCAATATTGCGCGCGGCGTATGCGAAATTAATCGACGCGAGTCGAATGCGTTCAAAATAATACCACAATACTCCAGAAACCAAGCAAATAATTTTCAGCAATTTAACACTAAATCTACCATTGCCGGTGAAATGAGACAAATTTTACAATTAGCACGTATCGCGATAAAAATTGCACAAAATCCAAATAAACAGAGCATCGTCGCTTTCACAATCTAAAACATTCGAATCGTATTTAGTGCTCGGTAGGTTTAGTGTTAATAATTTTTAGGAATAATGCCGAGCTCGCCTAATGTCTTTGCAGTTTTACATTTAAACCGTTCATGTTCTTAACGTTTCCGTGAAACTTCACCGGAACTTTCTAGTTTCCACGAAAACGGAAAATCCGCCGAAAGGCTCGTCGTGGCCCTAATTGACTAGCCGCTGAAAATCGCGGATTTTGTAAGGTATTAACGACGGCAAAAACCGCGATAATATCCGTCCGTCCGCGTTCGAAGTGCCAGTTCGGTTCTAATGGCGGCCGGGACGAGCAAGCGATTTCCTTCGGCCGCGTTTGTGCAATACGAAACGGCGATGCAACGGTGTAACGGCATGCTGAATTCTTCATCCCGCGGCAGGTTCCTCTGCTTTACGGTTTTGTAGCGCGTGGAACTTTAATGACGCGGAATAATCGGCGTACGACGTCCGAGCAGGTGGCTTCTGCTCCGGCTCCCCTCGGCTCCGGTGCGTAACGCGCGAGGTCAGCGGTTTACAGAGATTGATCGTCGAACAGATTTCGACGTTGCATCGCGAGTCGCTGCGAGCCGTTATGATCGAGGCTTCCAGTTCCCCTTTTACTTGGAAATTCGAGATTAACCCCATGCACTCGCGGGGGGGGGGGGGCAGTCTCGTGTGAACGCCGCGTAATCGGACAATTTTCAGCCATTTTTTCCGGAACTGACGGAACAATCTCATTGTTTGCGATTTCATTGAAATTTGAGTATGCAGTTGCATTTGTTCAGAACAATTGCAAAATATATGGCGAAACAAAACATTTTTAGCAGATACTCTACACTACAAGCTCCCGAAAGCTCATTTTCATCGGTTTGTTAGTTCTGCTCTTATAATTTAATGAAACAAAAAACACTTTTTTTTTAACATCTGTATGACTAAACCCTCCCGAGATATAGCGTTTATACAACGCACCCGTAACACGTACATTATCATAAATAATGAGAATTCAATGTAGCGCTCAATCAGAAATTAATTACTTTAACGTGAACCCGTTCGTGCAAGTGGCTCTGTTAATTTGATCACCGTATGATGAAGATAAGAGGAGATTGAAATCCGAGTTCTGGCGGGTGTCCGCATGAGTTTTAAAATCCGCATTGTAACCGACGCGATTGCCGCGAGCAATCTCCGCGAGAGAAAGTGTCTGTAACCAGTAAACATGTGTCATAAGACGTGCTCTTCGCAGATGTTTCCAAACAATTCCGTCTCGAGAGACACGAAGGCTGCGCGGCGCGTATCGCAACGCGCCACCGAGGAGAACGAATCCAGTTAGAATAATATCAAACGGCAGCATCTGTGGTGATTATTATACCGGCGGATTGTTGCTCGTTGCCTCACTCGCGTCGAGTCCCTTAATGATGCGAAACCGTCGCGTCGCGTCGCCGCTTCGGGGCGAACGGTTGCGTAGAAAGTGTCTGGGAAACTGCGAGGATCCGCGTCCACGGATTCACGTAATTCGCATGCTTTCCCTTGAGTCATCATCCTCGCCGACTGCGAAGATTCGATCGGTGTCGTTCATTGGTCCGGCCGTGTGGCACAATGCCGGAAATATCTATTGCGTTACCCTAGTAATTTACGTAACGCCATTTTCATATTATAAGTAGTCAATTTTTCAAGTCGAGATTCGATTTATTATTTATTCATTGCTTTAAACCATACAAGGTTTATATAGCGTATTCCTTTAGACTCATTTCTTTTTTTCTCTCCTCCTCTCTCCTTTAGATTTATTATTATTATTTATTTACTGCTTTAAACCATACAAGGTTTATATTATTCTTTAGATTTATTTCTTTCTTTTCTCCCCTCTCTCCTTTAGATTTATTATTATTATTATTATTTATTTACTGCTTTAAACCATATAAGGTTTATATGATTCTTTAGATTTATTTCTTTTTTTTCTCCCCTCTCTCCTTTAGATTTATTATTATTATTATTATTTATTTACCGCTTTAAACCATATAAGGTTTATATTATTCTTTAGATTTATTTATTTTTTTCTCCCCTCTCTCCTTTAGATTTATTATTATTATTATTATTTATATATTGCTTTAAACCATATAAGGTTGTATAGTATAATCATTTAGATTTATTTCTCTTTTTCGCCTCCTCTCTCTTTTAGATTTGTTATTATTATTTATTTGTTGCTGTAAACCATATAAGGTTTACATAGCATACTCCTTCAGATTTATTTCTTTTTTTCTCCTCTTTTCTTTAGATTTATTATTATTTATTGCCTTAAACCATATACAGTTGCATACTATAGATTTATGTCTTTTTTGAAACGGCCATTTTGTCCTTTATTTTGCGATTTAAATCGAAAATCGATCAAATGTCTAAAACAAGTGTTTCTTGCGATTCTTTAATTAAACTTCATCAGAATGCGAGTATCGTCGCCATTGAAATCGTCGTAATATCCGAGAAGCCGAATTACAAATTCCAGTCGTAGAACGTCCGCGAGTGTCGCAAACCATTTTGGAAATCTAATTCCCTTTTCGGTCACGGGGCGGTACGCTCGCATCCGCGGAATTCCGATTAATATAATTTTACCAACGCGCGAGATTCCCTATTGGACGGGGTGACGAAATCGCGGTGGAGTGTCGTCGCGCGTCACGTTTTACAAATTGTTTACGAAACGCCGCGCCGACGGCGCCCGGGTACATACAATAAAGACGCGCGGCCGTTCCGGAATCTAGAGTAAACTTATCTCGGAGCGGCGACGAGTTTAATTAATGGCTTCCACGTTCTAATCTCGCGTTTGAAGTCGAGCTCCCGTAATTGTCGCGGGACGTTCTTCACCGGGCCTCCACGGCGGAAATTCGTTTCCCAGGACAGTCCGCAATCTGCGGAACCCTGTCTTCTTTACGCGTACAGTCGTTAATTAAGACTATTCCTAAAACATCTCTACCTTTTATATTTGTTTAACACCAGGCTTACGGGACCTGTGAAAATGACGAGTTCTAATATTTTTAATGTTTAATTATTGAGATTGTGAGGGTGCATTGATGAGGAATTATTAAACCAATCTGTTTCTTTACCTATACAGTGGATCCAAGAAGTATTTCAATACTAATTCTCGAAAAATTGCCAGTATTTAAACAGTAATAATTTCGTAAAAAATGACAACACAGTCATAAAATTTGACTCATTTCAAAGCTGAAAGCCTCTACTTTCAAAATCCATCGTTCATTTTATCGCAAGATCTTTTTCCATGACGTGGCGAGCGAGAAACTTATTGAAAATGTTACACATTCAAACGTCTGTGAAGACTTTGAAAATTTTTTCTTGTGACTGAAACCAACATAGATTTCAAGATTGAAGCTTCCTTTTTACAACGACACCTTAAAAATTCATGTACGATTTTTTTTCACTGTTTTATGCAACAAAAATGAGGAACAAGTTCGGTAATGTACAGCCCCCTTGGTGTAACTTATACTAGTGTAAAGTTAATGGCACAGCTCTCATTCAAAGCTCGATGAAACGGCTAAAAAAAATCGTACATCAATTTTTAAGGTGTCGTTGTAAAGAGGAAGGTTCAATCTTGAAATCTATGTTGGTTTCAGTCACAAGAAAAATTTTTCAAAGTCTTCACAGACGTTTGAATGTGTAACATTTTCAATAAGACACGCGTCTTCAGTTTCTCGTTCGCTACGTCATGGAAAAAGATCTTGGGATAAAATGAACGATGGATTTTGAAAGTAAAGGCTTTCAGCTTTAAAATGAGTCAAATTTTATGATCGTGTGGTAATTTTTTACGAAATTATTACTGTTCAAATATTAGCAATTTTTCGAGAATCGAAAATTATATTCTGTATTCTTATACACTGTATATTATAAAAAATATGGTTGAAAATTTGGATGAACTCATGCTTGTTATTTCGATAAAATAATATAAAATACTTGCTTTTAGTGAACCTAGTGTTAGTGCAAGAAGCACTAAAAATGGCTACGGTTGCCATATAAAAATGGCACAATCGAATTTGTTTGTCGCGCGATTCCAATCGCAGCATCTTTGCAAATCCAATAATTTTTAGATAAAATCTGGAAACTGTCGTTTCACCGGTAGTGGTAGGTTTAGCGTTGATATGTACGCATAAACATTTTCCCGGAAGCTTGCGAAACGCCGAACGGATATCGTCGATACCTAAAATTACACGCGAACGGGGCGTTACGAGGGCTTTTACCGGGCGAGCATTCCCGTCGGGAACGGCTAAAAATAATTGCGCCGCGAGTAGGCGCGAATGCGATCCACGAAGACGATTACACAGTAAATTATTCCAGCCAGTCGGATCCTACGTCGACGGGTTTACGTGTTCTCGCTGGCATGCGTTTCGAAAGTGCAAGTGCACGATCCTTGAGGATGCGCCTCACGTTGCTACGCTCCTGCCACTGACATTTGCCGCGTCGCGTCGCTTCGCAAAACGCGAAATGCAACGGCCTCTGACTCACCGAAATCAGCGTCGCATGTGCACATCGAATCGCTGGACGTCCGCGAATTCCCCGGGGGTTTTTCCCCCAATTTATTCTCCGCGATTCGGAGAGAGAGTGAACATTTTTTCTTGTTCGCAAAAACAGAATCCGCAGTGAGCGATCGAGTCGTTCGAATGAAAGTGTGCGGTACGCAAAATTCGATGTAGCTTTTTCCTTCAGAGAGGAATTATTTTAACGTGAAACCGCTTGTTTGCGCGGACGGAGTCCCCGCGGCAGCGTGTTCATATTTATTCTATTCGTTGACGAGAGGTTTCTCCACGGCACGGGCATTATTAAGATAATTGCCTGTCTGAATGCGTCGCGTTACCATTGAGAAACGGACGGCGTCAACGTGCAAAACATAGAGGAGCGGTGTCTCTCCGTTACGATACATTTCCCTCCGCGTCGCGCCGTGTCGCGTCGGTGCGGCCGCGCATTCCAAATTCAATGTTTGACGAGCATTGATATTTACCCGGCATCCGTTCACTCTCCCCTGCATCGGTAAACCGGCGAATTCTCGCGGTGGAATTCGTCGCGAATGCCAAGTGTAGTTGCGAATGCGATTTCATGGGCGAGGCGGCCTGATGCGCCGCGCGATTGTTCGGGACACTTCGATGTACGCGTCGAGATACGGCCGCTTAGAACTGCCGCGAGTCCTTGAACGTGGAAACCGAGATGTAATTGCGTCTTTCGGGTTGCGGAAAAGTAACAGTGCATATTATAAAGAGGTTCGCGTACGGAGGGGGTTCAGGACCGTGCTGAGATATTCAATGGTGCGCCCCTATTTGTAAGTGGGTAAAATTTTACGGGATATTCGAGACTTGAATGAATCGATATATTAGCAACTGACTGTGGAAGTCGTGCGTTTATAACAAAATTGTATAGATGAAATTCAAAATTGTTGAAAAATTTTTTTAATTAAAGATGTCGATATACATATAATTTCTCTATTGAAATCATTAAGGAGAGAAATAATCAACTCAATTTAGTTTCTATTTCTTGCAATCGATGTAGACAATTTTTATTTCGTATAAAGATCCGCAGCCTAATTATTAATGAACAAATAAAAATATAAAAAATACAAAATTGTCGCTCCGGCAGCGAGGCGCTCCTATTTACAAAAAGTGGATGAAGTTTTATGAAAGATTCGGAACTAGACAAAGTAGATATATTACCAATGAACAAATAAAAATAGAAAATTGTCGCTCCGGAAGTGTGGCGCCCCTATTTGTAAAAAGCGGGTACAGTTTCACGAAAGATTCGGAACATGGAAAAGTCAATATACTACCAGTGAACAAACAAAAATATAATACCGGGGTTAGGATGGCTATATTAATATTTCGCGAATTACACGGGATTAAGCATGGCACAGGGTTGACATTAATTTATATTCAGTTTCGAAAGAACGCGACAGAGGCAGGGGTTTCAAATTGATAGAAATGTCTAGAGTTTCCAAGATTCTCACGTTAAAGTTCGTCGTGTTCCCTTCACACAATTCACGGGGAGACGCGGAACGTGAGCGAGACTAGGAAAATGATCGGCGAAAGAATCACGCCCCGACCTCACCCGCACAATTCATAGAACGATTGTACAATATCGCGAAGAGATGCGGTACCGTGCAACCTCCGAGTCGTCGTTTCCGTTTGTATTGTATTTACACAGCTCCACGGAACAACGATCCGTCCGAATTAAAGAAACGAAAGTTTCGCGCAACTCGTATAAATCGTTCTGAAAACAAGTTGCGTATCGATAAGTGATAAGCGAGCAATGGTGAAATCGAGTTTGAAATGTTAGCGTGCCAGGAGAAACGGACAGTTTATGGTCGGGCACGCCTTAAAATTGACACACTGCGTTTGCCGATGGCTTTTCTAATAGACGTTGCTTTCAAAATCACTTTAGACAGTTAATTATCAATTCGCTGCGCAAAGTAAGTCGTGACCTTCGTTACGAATCGTTTCTAATCTCGTTTAAAATCGTTTAGCCAAAACAATTACGGATTTCGATTAAGAATGAATTTTGTTTGCGAGTGATCCACAAATTCGCAAGGAAAGGACCACGTGAGCGACTTCCGTCCGACTTTTTCGAAAGATCGATCAGTCTCTCTGCGCGATCATCGATGCGTCGTCCTCGATCTTCCTGTCCCAAGGAGACATTGCCCCGATCAGGGGCCAACCCCCCCGACAATTATCGTGCACTTGCGTGCCACGATATCGCATCGCGTCGGTGAAACCGATAGCCGCTTACGCAACCGGACTCGCGTCGCGTCTGGCGACTCGTTTCGATGCGCGCGGATTCTCTTTTCCCGCGGATGTGCGCGCGCGAATTCCCATGCAACTTCCTGGAGAAGGGTCGCCGCGCCGCGACGCGCCGACGGGCTTTTCGATCTGCGAGAAAGCGTCCCGAGAAAGCACGAGGCACGGGGGTTCCGAGTGACCGAGGAGACGAGACACCGCGGCGAACGCTACGTTAATCAGAGTGACCGTCAGAAATGTAGAAAGTGTGTCTTCGGCCCGCGGGACCCGCGGGACCCGCGAACCACAGTAGGCCACGCTGATACACGAGCCACCGTGGATAAACAAAACAATCTCGTCGCTTATTGCGTTATCTCCGTAACTGTCGCGAACGTCTCTACAGCGTAACTGTTTAAATTTGATCCCACACCACTGGGGGATCCCTCTTGGAATCGGTTAGTCCTTCTTTACTTTTGGGACGCTATGAAGCATGTAGCACCTCTAGCAGAATTGTCGCGAAGATCTCTACCGTAACTGTTAAATTTTTAACCCCCAGTAGTGGGGGGTCCCACTTGGAATCGGTCAAACCTTCTTTACTTTTGGGACGCTATGAAGCATGTAGCACCTCTAGCAGAATTGTCGCGAAGATCTCTACCGTAACTGTTAAATTTTTAACCCCCAGTAGTGGGGGGTCCCACTTGGAATCGGTCAAACCTTCTCTACTTTTGGGACGCTATGAAGCATGTAGCTCCTCTGCCAGAACTGTCGCGAAGATCTCTACCGTAACTGTTAAATTTTTATCCCCCAGTAGTGGGGGGTCCAACTTGGAATCGGTCAAACCTTCTCTACTTTTGGGACGCTATGAAGCATGTAGCACCTCTAGCAGAATTGTCGCGAAGATCTCTACCGTAACTGTTAAATTTTTATCCCCCACCACTGGGGGGATCCCCCTTGGAATCTTCCAATTATTCTCTAGATCTGGACACTACGAAGAATGTAGCATCTCTGCCAGAACTGTCGCTCGACAGAACGACGCGACAGTTACGGAGACACTGTTCTAACAGTTACGTAATTGTATAACGGAAACCCTCTTAAAATTCGAAGAATCCCTCGAAGCTCGAGCCGGAGCTCGACGAATTCTTAAATATGAAAAATAATAAATGATCGTCCCACAGCGGGGTCTCCCGAGAACTCTACTTTCTACGATCCGTACAGGCACCTCTATATTTGGTCCCGCGATAGATCTTCGTTCAGGATGACGGGAATTTTCTAGCCACGAGCATGCCCGGTGTACATTTGAGGAAGTTTAGGTCACCCGCGAGATTCTGTGTCGCCGTATCGAGGTCCGATCGGTTTATGCGATCTCGAACAAGCATCCCGTCCGCTTACCTATTTCCAGGGTTTTATATCGCGCGCGCTCGGCGAGCGTGCACGGTTTAGATTACGTTCTGCCTCGCGCCACGCGAGGATTAAACCGAACCGATGAGAAAGTATCTTAGCCGACGACCTTTGCCATGTTTTATGGATGGAGAAACTACCCGGCGTGCATCCGTCCTCTCTGTTTTACTTCGCTACGACGACGCTCGATCGGATTCCGTGTGTAAATCTTTGTCCGACCGTCGTCGCGTCGTCGGGTCGAACACAGCCGGCCGACCAGGAATCGATACCACGCAGGAAAGTGGAACGATATTTAGTTGTTTATTCGTTTACGGTGACTGTGCGAAGCGAGTTTAGATATCCCGTTCTCTGCTTCTTTTTTCTTTCCTCCGCGGCGCTGATCGAGGAAACACGGGATTACGGGGAAGCTGTTTTTGAATGTTTATGTAACCGGAAGTCGTGCGCGAGCGCGCGTGGTCGGAATGCGGTCGGGTCGTTTCGGTGAATTGGAGGGGGATCCGTTTGGGAAAGTGGTAATTAGGCGGTTTTCGAAACTGTCCACTAATCGTATCCAGTGGAGAATCGGAATAACATTTATGGAAATTTGGTTTCTCCGAGAAGCTGAATTAGTTTGCTAGAATGTGTCATGAAAATGTAATTTCAAAAGTGCGTTCTGTAGATCCGTAGAAGTCGTACGCACGCTGAGAGTTTCATAAAAATCTGCGGTTTTCGCCATTTTCACCGGCGCGGAGGAAAAATGTTATTCGAGGGGTCATCGAGTGAAAAATGAATCGATAAGTGTGTTCGTCTCGGCTTGTTCGAGGGTACAGTCAGAACGTAGAAAGGCATGGAATTTGTGCTAGTAGGTCGTTCGTGGACCAAGCCCATAGACGTTCTTCGGCATCTAACAGCGGGATCTCGCAATGACGCATGGTCACGTTGTTGCCGCGGCAGAGGGAACTGGGAGCCTTCGATTTCCGCGCGATCGAGAATTTACTTTTCTTCGGTCGACACGCTCGTCGCCAACACTCCTGCAAAATCTAAATAAATATTACACTATATTTATTTAAAGGGAGCATCCTAATCCATGCGATTAGCTTCCTGTATATACTACATTTATTCATCGTATTAGAGTAAGAATATTTTATAATCAGGTAACGAGCCCGGTGAAATAATTTGCGAAAGTTTGTAAAAATTAATTTGCAAAGGGAGCATTGTAATTCTTGCGGTTGGCTTCCTGTATATGTTTATATTCTCACTAAAATACTCGAATAAGTTTCAGTGAATTCTGATCGAATTACGAAGACAAGGCAATTAATTTGCGTATCCGACAGTAAAGATCACTTTTATTATAATTAGCAGAGCGTTAGCCGTGGTCTTCATAGTTGTTGCGTGATATAATATCTGTGGTGCAGACACGCCCCGCTTGTTCAGCGCTTGGGCGAACCGTCAGCCCGTCAGATTCGCGTAACGTTCGATTAAATCCATCGTTTCGAACGCCTTAATTAGAAATTGCCGCGGTCGCCGGCCTCGCGCAGTGGGCAGCGCTCGATTTCATTATCATAAACATCCCGCGGTCGTTCATATTAATCGAGCGCCGCTAACCGAGCATGTGTACGCGCGTGTGCAATGCACATACACGCAACGCGGCGTCCCACTCGAAGTGAAAACGCTTTCTATCGGGGAAATTATTCGGATTCCAGGGGATCGTTGTGTGCACACCTGATCGATCCCTTCGCTTTTTTCTTCATGGCCACCTACAATATTTTATTCACTAGTCGAAACTAAAACATATTCTTGGGAATAAGAATAATAAACAATTCGTTTTTGCAACGAATACGTAAAATCCGCAGTTACCGCTTAAATTAAGAAGTGATCGGTTTATTCGTAGATTTTTGCAAATGTGATACAAATATTGCTAGAAAAATCAATTTTTAATGTTCACCGTACGAAGAAAATGTAATTTCGTGCTTGTTCGTTCGTTTTGACAATTTCAGAAATCCAACTTTGAAGGAACACGAGTGAAAATATATTCTCGTCCGGAGAGTTTTAAAAAATCCGGACCGAATTGTGTCTCGTCGAAGGTTGATTTCCATCTATCGTTCGCGTGGAAAACGCGTCCCGATCGGACGGCGAAAGAGAAGGCAAGAGTTTCTTCTTGGGAATGAAAGTCGCAGACGCCCGTTCCTTTCCCATGGCTGGCCATTAAGATCGTGGAAAAGTCCAAGAGACCACTGGAGCCACGTGTGTGGAAGAGGGTGCATACGAGGCGTCGTCGTTTCGAGAACGTAATCACGATGATTATAACTCGAAACAGCGGCATTATGTAGCCCCCTCTCTCTCAGACTGTGGTACTTACCCAGTGGAGGGGGTAGGCGAACTGGGATCGTACAGCTCCGTCTGATTTACTTAGATCGAGACATTGCGGTTGCCGTAGAACAGAGAGGTGGGGAACGCGGAGGCTCCGTGAGTTTCTTGTTCGGCCTTCGTAAAAGCTAGCTCTTGTATTAATGACTATTTAATTAAATAGATTACAACGATCGGAAAATTAATAGAACGCTTAAACGAATAAAAATACCAACAGTGAAATATCAAAAATTAATCCGGCCTTCTTTAATGGTGAAAAGGTTCGCCGCCTTTGCTATAGAACGTTTTTATTCGTCAGATATAAAAAGTTCAAACCACTAATACGTACCAGCTTCTTAATTACATCACGATCCTATTCTTTCCTCGAAGTGCTATTAACTCGATTGAAAAATGACTGGATCAAACAGCTTAATTTCGTCCTTACGATCGCGTGTTTGTTGCTTGATAAATAGAGTCTGTCTCCGGGGACAGTGTCCATTTGCTCCATGGTAACCGTGAATGTCACGCCGTGATCAATGTTCCTCGAGAGGCGTACCAACCACTTAGCCATTCGTTTTTGCTATACATCGAAATACCATTCCACATTCCGCTACTGTTCTGCGCGCTGCATTACTCCTACGGTTTCCATCGTTCATGCATCTTTGATATGCGCTTCCACGCGAGTTGCGTTTCAGGTTACGAACGGACACATAATTTCTCATAATTTTTCCGCCCCGTAATCTACGGCTCTCCGCAGCCTCGGCCATTCATCGTCCGCTTTACAGTCCGGCCGCGAGTCATTTAAAATTCAAATCTCTTTCGAAAAGTATCAGAATTAACGCTCAACCTACGATCGGTTTTGTGTGTTACAATGATTGGAACTGTAAAAATGCAAGATTTACCAGCTACTTTTAATGCTTTGTATATTCAATGTTGAAATGGTATAATTTTGGACCACCCTGTAGCGTTACAGGTGGTTCGGAAGAGCGAGTCCCCGCAGTATTTTTCTTTGACCGGTGATTTTGAACTCGAGTCGAACCAGAAGAACACCGCGGGTTGCCGAACCCGACCGGAACGGTCCAGAAATCGGGACCTGTCGCGGTTGGTGCGTCGCGCGAGGGCCCGATCGAACGGCGAAACACGGGTCGCGTTGCGTTCGAAAGTAAGTCCGAACGAAAGAGAACACGCAGGGACACATAATAAATACGATGCAAATTGCACCGAGGCAACACAAAGCGGCCGATTAGCATGCGAGTGGGCAGAGCCCGGTGTGGTGTGTACGTACATACGTATGTATGCATTTGCGTCGGGCAATGACGGGAGGAAGCGTGGTCGCCGATACGGAGTCAGTGTGCCGCCGCGGCGCGGCGGTCCGTTATGGGCCTGAGGCAATCGAGTTTTCGGTGGGACACACGGCCCACATCGGGCCTCGCCAGACCACGTGGCGGCTACCTCGCAGGGCCGAACTGTGGGAACGCACACCGAGAACAGGCCATCTTGTGGAATCCCACAGCGTCCTGGTGTATCTGTCGTCTTCTCGGCGAACGAGATTATCCAATAGAGATCCTCTTCGATCGCGTTCAGCCACGAATTCAACACCGTCGGCCATCTTCGTAGAAAACTCGGTTCGTAGGATCGGATTTTACACTTTCGAATTCTTTAGCTGATCCTGACCCTAATTTCGGACCGCGAGGAATTTCACTGAAATTCAATTTCTCCAGGTCGGCTCAAGGTCACGGCATGGAAGGTCATCGAAAGAGGTTAAGGTGATTTTTCATCGAAACCAAGCTTTTTCCTCAAGTTCTTACAATGGCGCAAATTACGGACCGGTGAACACCGATTGGTTGAGAACAGACAGTCAGTTTTCGCCACACAGTCCGCAGCGTCTCGAAAAATCGCGGGGACTAAATTGTAGGCCGCCCTGTACAGTCGGACGTAGGCGGATCGTTACGAAAACTAAAAAACGTTTGCAATAAACGCAGAACACAGTTACGAAGTAGGAGTCTGCGTCTCCCTTGTACGCTATTATTGCGAAGAGTGTGTCGACATTCGCAAAATTTTTATTCTCCTTGTTTCTGATTTTTATTTCTTCGGTAAACGCATAAAGTCTGGTTACAAGAACGGCGAAACCAACAAAGGAAAGAGAAACCGCGTGGAAAAATCGATAATCTCATGGATCTCGATCGGATCGATCCGGCAGGCAACGTATCGGTACTTTCCATCGTTGGGGGTTGGGGAGAGGGGAGTGCGTGGGCAAAATACCGCGTGGATTTCCACGCGAGACGGTGCCGGCGCGTTGATTACTCTTCCGGAACTCGATTACTCTTGCCCGTCGCCGGTTTTTCATCGGCTCGGTCGAAAGAATCGCGCGATGTTCACTCGGTCGAAACGCGTCGTCGCGTCGGATCGGTGACTCCCGGCGGCGCGGCGCGGTGCGTCGCGTTTCGTTTCGAGTTCCCGAGCGAGTCAAGGCCAAGAGAAGCCGCCTTTCGCCGCTCGGATACCTCGAAAGGAAGGTGTGTGTATCCTCCGATACGATCCTGACGCAGGTGGATCGCCGCGGCGGCACCGCACGGCCGATGGGCCTGCGAATTGGGTCAGCGAATCGAGCCCCGCTCCGGGCCCCAGGCACGGGAACAACAACAATCGACACGATTCTCAGCCGCGACGCGTTTCGCCTGGCGATTCCGCGAATCCGAACCGACGCGATGCGACGCCTCGCTAACGAGCCAATTAGCCGACCAATTTTCACGACGTCGTCGATCCCGCGCCACTGAAACTGTCCTCGTATCGTAGGCTGACCAGTGGGAAAATTAATATTTACAATGTTCCCGTTCCTGTTGAATATTATACGGTAATTAATTGTATTGTCAATTCGCGAATAGGATGTTCAACGGTATGCGGATACTCGGGAGCACCGTGCTCGCGCTCCTCTTCCGCTCCCAGCCAAAGAAAGTGACGCACAGCTCACGAAGTTCTGTGACGTAATTACACATTAGACACTTGCGAAGTCGCCGATCTAGGACGGGGGGCATTAAGATCGCGGACAGTTACGCGCGGAACCCGGACGCGTCTCTAATCATTTATTACACTCGCAATAGAAAAGTACTAAAATTGTCCAACGGCATTTCACCGTTCCGAGGTCTATCGATTTTCATTGGAAATGCATAAAATCGGATCGATTTCGTCAGAAATATTATTTTCCGCGGCGGCTAGCATCAGACTGGAGATGACAAAGAGCGATTGATAATTTGTTACTTGTTCTCCAAAAGACGCTGCCGATTTCGGTCACGAGCTCGGGTCAGATCCCCAAGGGAAAATGTGAAGGAATGGGAAAAGCTCCTCGTTATCGATATCCTGAGATAGGATGCATGGGAGTTAATGAGATGTATCGGGGACAAATTCCAATCTGCGTACGGGGAACCAGTTTATCTCGAAAGTTTCGCGTATTGAGATCAACCGACTCGCTCGATCTATGCCGGACCTCGGGATCCCGCTGCCAATTATTTCGATGAGCCGGGTAATTGGCTTCTGGCGTCCCGATGATCCTTGGCTGTCGATCGGTGCTGGGCCCGCTCGCTCTCAGCTACGATCGAAATTAACGAGCGTCGATTCTCCTCATCGATGGAACAATTAACATCGAGACCGCAGTGTCCAATTAAAAGATTTCTGGTAAAACGCAAAAGAATTCCGCGAATAATCGTGCGCCGAGTTTCTATTCGAGAATTCATTAAGCACAGTTCAATAGCAATGAACTATACTGACGCATCGTTTCCTGGACACCTAGACCTTAACCTACATTTCGATGTTAATTATACAAATATTGACGGAATTCGTCGGAATTGAGTATCATTTAAATACATTGTAACGATGATTCATACGATGCTAGTATTCACGTGACGTCAATAATTATAAATGTCGACGTCGTTAGATAGGCATTTTTAACGTGACAGCACGCAAAATGAAAATGTTTTGCAAGGAGAAATGAGAATGTTGCTCTTCATCCAATAATTCCGATATGTTTGAGAGAATATCGGACGGTAAATGTGGCGTAAATATTTATCCTATGTACGCGTCAGAGCAGGTTTATAATTTAATCGCGGAATCCTCGCTGGTCGACGGCGCTCGCGCGAACGAAACAGACCGTGGAATTTTTCGCAAGATCCCGGACGAAGGGACACGTCCAATATCGATCATAAAACTTGTCTTCACGTGCCATTAGCGACCGCTGCAGCGACGCGTGCAGAAAAGTTCCGCGGAATGTTCGAATAAATTACAAGAGCAACGACCGCTTAATAAACAGCCGCGGTGGTCGGACATTTTTCATTGGTACGAATGCGAATTTCTATTCACATAAAATGAAGCGAGGACAGAATTGCTCTCGCCGACGAAAAGGTTCCTTGTCGTTGAAACGAAGATTCATAGACGTTCAGACTTAACGCGAATAATATTCTGAAATAAATTAAAATCAATTCAGACTGATCTTGAACCAAATCGAGAGGCGTTCGATCGATAATTAACACGTTGACTGCCATGTCACCCACATGTGGGTAACGGAACTATTTGTCCAAGTTTTAAAATGAATTTTTACGCTAATATATTAATCGTACCAAATTTTATTAGGATCTGTAAAATCCCAGAAAGTTGGAGGACTACTCCATGTCATACATATAATTTTTTTCAATTTTTATTATATTAAATAACCTACATTGATTTGATGGAATTTTTTAGGTTTCTAGTTTGGCAGTCAAAGTGTTAATTATGTCCAAAAAATCATTCTCTACCGCGTCGGCTGCTCCTAGAGCCGGTGATGCATAGATACCTGGTGTATACATATGTTCTTTCTGTTTTTCTCTTTTCGTGGCCGATCGCCACATGAAAAATCGATTCACGGACCGTTACGCATTCGGCTCGAGAGTGAGAGAGAGAAAGAGGAAGAGAGAGAGAGAGACCCGGCTGAGAAATGAGTGTTACGGAGCGGCGAGCTCGCATCCGCCTCGAAATAGGAAGCCCCGCGCGGCGCACAATGAAACAATGAGACTGTTACGTGCGAGGAAGGAAAGAAAGGTAAGAACCCCGTGCCCTCGGATGATCCCCTTTCCTTCGCACGCCAACGAAACCTCTCGGCCCTTCCCGACCTAACGAATCACCGAGCCAAAGACGGCGCCATCTTGGTCTAAATTGCAATGTCTTTTTGGCCAATAAAAATGCAGAGAACAAATGCATAGAAAGTCTGGTGACATCGAACCGATAGCGAATTAGCATCGCGAGCCGAGCAAACCGGAAACGTAATTAAACCCCCTGTACGTACAACGGCAGGCGAGAAACAAAAATAACCGGGCAGTTACTCGCGGCAACACTACCGTCGAGCCGGCAATTATCGATAGTTTCCGGATCGTTGGCGGTTAGAGGGCGCTTTCAGCAAAGGAACCGTTAGCTAGGCTGAAAACGATCACGGCGCGGACCGCTTCGGTACCATTAGATTTATGTTTCGTTGTTTCTTGCGTCTCTGGTCCATGACCCACTTGAGCGTTCGCTGTAATTTGTCTTTTGCGAAGGGAACGGTGAACGCGTCGCCTCGGAAACGCTCCGACGAAAATCTTTTGTTACCTTAAAGTAACCGTGCGTCCGACGCGGAATCGGTATTTCACCGAACTTCGGACAGTAAATCACATTCTTCTACCGATCACTGGCTTTTTGATAATTCGAATATAAATTTTCGTCGTCGATTATCAATACAGCAGGATTTTATTGACAAAAATAAGCGTAATTTAAAACAGTATAAACATTAGAAACATTTAAACATATTGTTACGTTATTCTATTGAGTAAGAAAATAAATTTCTAATTCACTCCAATTTATTTTTTAACAATTTTAATTGCACTATCATTATTGAATTTACATCATTTCAATCAAAATAAAAAAAACCCCAGATCGGTAATTGTTATTATCCGAGTGAAGAGATGTACGTGTACCGATTGCGAAAATAAAAAGCCGACGATTTGACCGTGGCAGATTTGGCGACGCTCCGGACCGTACGATCGAGGGATTGTTCTCGATCGGTCCAAGTCGAGATATCGATCGACAGGTTTCGAGCGGGTCGCGTCCTTGGCCAGTCCACCGCAATTTCTACGGTTTCTTTCGAGTTCCACGGTGTTGATGGAACGATGGTTCTGGCGGAACAATGGCCGTCGATCTCGGCCCGATCTCGGATCGATCGCAACCGACCCGACCGGCCCCGTTAATCATCATCGTTCGTTATTCATCCTGCGCAGTCGTTTCCTGCGGGCTCGTTGGAGCCACAGGCGAATCCTCCGCGGGGAATTAGAAAGTGAGTCGAGGATATTTGGGTCAACCGGGGCCGGTTCGCGATTAATTGTTACCCGATCGGGTCAACTCGCTGGCCCCCCGCGGCACGGCTCGACTCTCCGCTTGTTACCGTATCGATTTACTCGTTTAGCGATAAATTTCGATCAACCGATACAGAGTTGTTCCGTGTTTCGCTTCCACCTGGACGCGAATTTTATCATTCGATTTTCTCCTTTAATTACCGGACCCCGCGATCCGGACAGATAAACGGATCTAATGGCGAGTTTTTCTAGGTCGAACAGGATCCTCGCGTCGCCGCGAAGAAACAGGAATCCCGACGAAGATGAAAGTGTGCAAGCTGATTCATCGACGTTGATGACCAGCGACAATTACATGCTAGGTGTTCCGGTTTTGAGGGCTCCCTGTAGACGAGGCTGTCACTGTAAAGCTGCGCTCATAAATATCTCATTTTTCATCGTTATTGATTCGTTTACTGTTTTCATAAGAAAAAATATTTACTAAGGCATTTGATTTTCAAAAAGAAATTCAGAAAATTCTTTTAGCTTTTCGCTAGTCGGGAGCGCGTCGCGTTGTGCAAATGGCGAATCTGTTTCGTGTTCCGGCGTCCATTTTACCGTGTCCACTCGAAAAAATATTTACTAATATTGCTAATAATAATGTTTACTAATAAATTTGGTGTTCAAAAAAAATTCAGAAAATTCAATTGCAGCTTTTCGCTAGTCCGGAGCGCGTCGCGTGGTGCAACTGGCGGATCCCGTGTCCCGGGGCAGGCATTTCTAACGGAAGATGAGTCTCCGTCATCGATCGTAGGCAGGGGGGCAGTTCCTCGACTTGCTGCCAGCCATTAATTAGTCATTATCCGATGTAGGCTACCGCGGGGATCTATCACTGCCAATGCAGGCGAGGTTCGTGCGTCCGATGAAAGTGCATAGATCTCACTTGGCGCACGGAGAGGAAAACACTTTCACATTCGCATCGTTCGACAATTGTCGATACACAGTGGACGCTTCTATCGCTTTTTCTTTTGAATTGGGTCCGACCCGTTTCTCGATCCGCTCGAACCAGCTCCCTCTCTTCCGAATTGACGATAGATTTAATTAGCACCGCCTCGAACATGGCGGTCAATCGAAACGTCGTAAACATTCGGACGCGAAAATCAATGTAAATGATCTTCTGAAATATTAAAGTCAGGCTCGCCTTCGACTAAGTCAACAAAATTCACTCCTAGCAAACAATGAATTGTAATTTTTTAAGTGCCTGATCATCTCGCGACCTACGCCGGCTAGAGGGCATTCGCGATGGAAATCTCGCTGATTTCACTCGGCTTCTCGATGGCAGCGTCGAATCGTGGAACGTCCGGGTTAATTTCCCGTCGAGGAGACGTGCTCTTCGATTTTTCGTAGGTGTTCGACGTGCTCGTGTTGCTGTTGGCGGTCCGCTCCGCGCCGCGCCGTGGGGAAAGTCACGTTTTCGAGTCCACGAGGCACAATATAGGTCGTGAATATTTATGCGGCCGATTATCTTTATTAACACAGGTGGATAAACGTATTACCCGAAGGCAGGAAGTAGCGAGGCTTGCTCCACTTTTACCTGGATCGAAATGTTGTGAACCGGGGCCGCTAGACGCCGCGTCTTCTGCAGTTCTACGATCGTAGCCTCGCAGCGGCGATAGATATTGTCTGTCAGCAGAGTCCAGAAAAATTAAATAATTCCTTGAACATTCAAAATTTTTCCAAAGAATTCTGCCCACTTATTAACATCCTCTAATTCATTACCGTTACATCACTTTGTAGCTCCGCAGCTGCGATAGATATTGTCTGTCAGCAGAGTCCAGAAAAATCAAGTTCTCTGAAACATTCAAAATTTTCCAACGAGTTCTGGCCACCGATTAACATCCTCTAATTCATTATGATCACGCACTAATATCAAATTCACGGATGAAAGGGCTCTTGGTTGCATCGCGCGGGCCTAAATAAATGGGCCGGCCGCGTTCAGGTCGTTCGCGGTGACGCAAATCGTTGCTCGGTAGAGAGATGTAAGAAGCGGTTTGTTGCACGGCCGAAGGAGCCGCGTATCCGTCCGTCTGTCCTGTTCGCCTGACTCTCTGACACGCTGTTGGTCACGTGCGTCCGACGAATCACGTGGCGTCGCGTCGGTCATGCTCCGTGAACGAGTCCTTATCGTCCGGGGTTCTCAGCGTTCCCTTATCGCTGACAGTTCGACGTTCACGACGCGGCCGCGAGCGCGCACTTTAGTGCTACCGATGTCTGTGAAATATCCATTAGATATCGTATATCGGATGTCGCGCCGCTTGTTACATTAGCGGTCGCCGTGATATCGACCAAGGCTGCCGGCCGAGTATGAAATTTAGTTCCCGGCGCGATAGGCTACGTAACGGTCACCACTTTTCCGTAGAACGATTCATACGAGCGGTTCCCGTGCGGTTGCGGTCGACGACTGAGACCCGGGAAAATTTAATTCGAAGTGAAAACAAAAATTGGCTGCACGAAACAATTGCGATGCAGCAAGACCCCGCAATTTTTGCATTTATTATCCTGTGATTTCACCGAAATTATCCCTAACTTAAAAGTACACAAAAAAAACATACTTTTTTTGTTTGATTTCTTTTTCTGGGGGTCCAAAATTATTTTTTTTCGTGTGGGGGGCCGAAAATTTGTGGTTCTGTACTTAGCGCTGTTGTGATAAATTTGACGACAAAAGAAAATAATTTTGAAAACAACACTGTACGGCACGCAAAACAACGGCGCGCATAACTCAAACAATCGCCGCGAGATCGCACAGTTCCGATCGGATAGCATGGGCGCGAGAATTTCCTGCGGCAGGGGCTTTCTCTAATTTGCAACAGCACCAGGAAGACGTTCCTCATTTTCCACGGAAGCGACGAAAACTGTGCGCCCGCGTTATCTCTTTTTAATTGCAACGCCGCAGCAGGCTAATTCGTAGAAAGTGTTGTTCCCTATTGTTGTTAATCGGTTAATTAGTGATCGTTGTTTGTTTATCGGAGAGGCACTGTCGCCTAAGGTCGGAACGCCGCGGTAGAAATTGTTCAGGGTCGTTCGCTCTCGCGTTCTGTCTACGCGTTCGGATACTTTCGGAATTATCATGCCGTCGCGATGTTATGTCACTTCGCACACACGGGCGGCGGAAATGTCACTTGAGAAACGAGAAGCCCGGATTTTTTCGCTCGAACGAGCACGTGCCACTCTCCGCGAGTATTTGCGTGGCCCGCGTTTTTCAATCTTCTTGTTACATCGAACAATCCTGTGACATTAGACGCAGTCCACGGGTGTTCAACTTGAAAATCAGCTTGGTAATCACCCCTTACCTGCAAAATAAATACACTACCGAATAAGCGACCGGTGTAATTGTAAATAATAACAAACAATATCTTTATGCAGAAATCGTATTGTACAATGTTTGATTTATTGCATTTAACACGTTCACGTGGCTCACGCTTGAATGTTAAATCAGACCGCGCCGCCCCATGGCGGGAAACACGTCTCAAAATATTAGATAATGCACAATAACACATTCTCAGAACTATTTAATTAAACAGCGGAAATTACTGTGTTCTTATCTGATTTTTTACGGTTTTCTGTTAAATATGACCGGGTGCTTCTTTCTTTTGCACACTAGTGTATATCAAATAGTATTTTATACTATACAGAGCAGGGCCGACGCGACGCAGGTTCAGCGTGTTCGTCTGAACCGGGCCTCACGTTTTGAAAGGCCCCGCGGTCCGTGAACACTCATCAGACATTCTGCAGGAGCCGACGTAGCAAACTCAATCAATTTCGGTGACGTAATCAAAGATTTTGCGGCGAAAAAAGCGAGAGAGATTATGTAATGTCTTACGAAAAATATATGTAACATCCTTTGTACTTATAATAAATAATTCCTTGTGAAATTTTGAGTATAGGATTTGAATGTGCATTCTGAGTCCGTAAAATTTTTGAATCAGGCCCCGCAAAAGATATTTCCATTATTTATTTGAAATACTATCTCGCCCAGCAGTATGGAATCAGAAAAAAAGGAAGATTCGACGCTTTTAACGGTATTGCTCGGCACTCCGCTTCACGGACAGACCCTTGTTCCACATCCTCGGACCGCCGATAACGTATCATTTCGATCTCCCGCGAATGTAATTGATTGCGGCCATGTTGCGCGTTGCCCGTTTGCGCTCAGCCGTTGCTTATCGGACACTGAGTATTTCCAGATAACGCGCGAATTTAATTGCCGTGGCCGAAACTAGAATTAGAAAAAGAATTATAGGCTACAAATGATGATCAGAGGATAATTCCCGTACACGAGAATTTTTACATCAGAATCGTATGCGTACAGTGGGGACTATAATTTTTCAAATAATTCATAAATCACACGAGTTATCCTTTTTTTTTATATAGAGCCGCGTAGAAAATCGATTTTTCGGAAATGAGGGAGACCAGAATCGAAGAAAAGTTCGAGTAACGGCGCCGGTTTTGCATGCTTTTGCACGGCGAGCCGCACGTGAAATCTTGCGGGCCCGGCGTGCGGGGCAGGTTCGAGGGAGAAAGTGTTCGATCGTGGGAACCGGTAACGGCGGTATCGGCGCGGGACAACGTTCGTTTCGCGGGGAATCGTTTCGATCGTAGCCTATAACCGCCGGTTCTCCGCCGGAATACGCGAAACGTTAATTACTCGTGCGGACATACGGTAATTTTGTGGAAACGCGCCGCGTTGGCCGTGGCTCGCACGACGCGTTCAGAGAGACAACCCAGGTAGCACCGTCCGTCCCTAGGACGTCCGTTTTATGTCCCGTTTACGTCCATACGTCCCATGTCCGTTGCGGATGTCCCTGGGGCGTCCGTGGGACCAAAATTTCGGACGTTCCAGGGACATCCGTTTTTTTCGTTCTAAGGACATCCGTAGGACCTAAATTTCGGACCTAGAACTTCAATTTTGTATGTCGTCGGAGTATTCACTTCTTACGCGTGAGATATTAATACATATGTATATTCGAATACCTTAATGAAATATATTATAATAGTTAAGAGCTAGAGAGCGGATCTTTATACAAAATAAAAAATTTTTACTTGAGTTGCAACAAATAACAGAAGTAAAATAGGCATTTTTTTTCTTAATTAATATGTTTAACACGTTGACTGCCATGTCTCCCATATGTGGGTGACGGAACTATTTGTCCAAGTTTTAAAATGAATTTTTACGCTAATATATTAATCGTACCAAATTTTATTTGGATCTGTAAAATGCCAGAAAGTTGGAGGACTACTCCATGTCATACATATAATTTTTTTCAATTTTTATTTCATTAAATAACCTACATTGATTTGATGGAATTTTTTAGGTTTCTAGTTTGGCAGTCAAAGTGTTAATAGGTCAAAAATAATATAACAATATATAGTATTCTTTTTTCTTAAATTTCAAAGCGCCCAGTGGCTCAAGTGATGAGGCTCGCGGTTACGACTCTTGTGATCCCGGTTTTGAATCCCCCCGGCACCACTGTGAGATTTTTTCTCAAGTGATATAAAAAACGTGACACATCGGGATGGTTCGGAATCAACCTTAATAAACTGTAGGTCCAATACGATGAATATTATTTAATAAAAAATAAAAAATATAAATGGAAGATGGAAAAAGGTGGAGCATTGTTAATGGAATTGTAACCCTGAATAATTAACAATAACCTAACCTATAGTATTTTTAAATTTTCATAATTTTTGATTTACAGTTTTTGAAATAATGCCAGGTATGTCCACGAACGTTCAAATAACGTCCGTATGTCCCAGATATGTCGCAGAAAAATTCCACATACGTCCCAGGGACGTCCTAGATAGGTCCGCACGGGACGTCCTATGTACGTTACACTTTCTAACACGGACATCATTCGGACATTTCTGGGACGTATGTCGGACATATATCGGACATATCTCGTACATGATTCGGATGTACCTGGGACATAGGAAGGTCCAATGACGGACATACTTGGGACATTCATCGGACATCCGAGTGCTATCTGGGAATCATTTTTCAAACCGCGTCGAACGAGCGCGATCGAAAACGGCGGCGATGTTCCGCGGAAACCGTCTCGACTTCCGTGCAGCGACCCTGTGAAACAGTACGAGAGGGGAGGAGGAGAGGTGCGGGGAACAATATTCGCAACGATTCGGCGAGATCGTTACCGCGGAAGCATATCGAATATCGAAATTTATCGGGCTCTTATCCAGCAATTTTCGAGGCGACCGGTTGCCGACGGGTTTTACCGAGCGAGGCAATTTCCTTTGCCGCTCGAAAACGCGTAATAATGATTTTCCTGCGGTGCGCGCGCAAGATAAACGATCGGTAATGGATCATTGCTGGAAAATGATATACAATACGGCGCGCGGTGATTTACGCGCGCGAAATTCTACGGCGTCGATTTGTCGAACGGTTCCGAGGAAGTTGTTCGCGGCCGATGATACTCGGGATCGCGGAGAAACTTCCGGATTTAGAAAATCGCCTTCGGGGAATGCGCGCGTTTTAATTGCTCGAATTGTCGCGGCAATTACAGGCGCGACGTCGTCACGCGGCGTGCAAAATTACGGACTCTTCCATTGTCATTTTCGGATGAAGAAATTTATATATTGTTTTCATAAGGAATCAATTCTTCTTCTTGCACATATAAATGCACGCGCTCCGGCGACAGTGCGACGCGCTTGTTACCATGATTATTACTCGTTTCATTTGTGCAAGTGCGCCTCGAGCTGTAATCGAGAATCGAGTTTCGATCTGTCCAGGTTACCATTGCATAAGCAAAATTAGCTTGACCTTTTCCGCGGCAAGCGCTAAAAACCTGAAGCTTAACGCTTGAATTATCTCCGGTGTACGGCGACGCGATTATATCACGGGACAAGATGGCGGCGTCACGTGGAAAACGCGCACGGCTTCGTGCGTCAACCCTTCGCGGTCCGCGCTCTTAATCTCAACCCGACGACATCGTATTTAAAAACCCTAGCGGTTTAACTGCGATTGCGTGCAGTAGGATGAGAGAAATTTCAGAATTGTCATGAAAAATTTGTACATTTTTTCACCATTTTCGAACAATACGAGTACAACTCATTGAAATTTCAAACGCAAGGTAAAACACAGGCTGCCGTATTTTCCTGGCAGTTTCGAGTTGTTTTAATTTCTGAAAAATCTCCTTTTCACTCGGCTAACTGTTCTAGCTTCTCAATAAGATCTTTGCTTGCCGTTCATAATTGGGTGTTAATTTTCAACGAAAGAGCAAGCTTAGAAACGTAATTGCGTTACGGCTCAGAAAGGGTTGGAGCCCTTCTCCGAGGGCGTAGTCCAGGTTCGATCCGCGGCGAAACATGGCAGGCACGAGGACTCGCGGCGCTGTAGCGAGAGGTTACACATATTGTGCAAGTGAGAGTAATCATCATCAATCCCGACGTACGTGTTAGCACACGGTGCTTCGGAGATGGCTTACATTCCATCGGCGACTAGATACAGCGCTGGTTAAAGCGATCGTTATACTGGTTGTTACCACGTTACTGTTACGCTAGACTTCGATTCGTTAAACATGATGTATGAACTTATTCGCGGGGAGAACAGAGCGTCGGTACCGCGAATGTCCAGTCACCGTCGGCCATCGTAATTATGCTGATAACGGTATCAATGGAAACTGTATTAACGGTTACATGGAAAGGTCATTTGTTCGCAATCAAATGCAATTTATCTTTTCACGTTAATTTCAGGATCATAGCGGTGCACGAACGTTCCGCAGCTGTTGCATTCTAGACAGTAATGTATCACCGAATAGGAGAGATTTTACATTAATTATATAGGCTGAGACCGCTGAAACAGGTCGCAATAATTTTCATAATTCCGTTGTCCCTGTAGCCGAACTCCATTTTTTTTTTCTAAATTAGAACGATATCATTTTCTGATAAGGCGTACAAGGTCGTTCAAGGTTAATCGGCGGTGGAAATATTTTCTGTGTTTTGTATTCGCTTCAACCTTGCCCACCGCGGAGAGTGAAATCTCTCGTTTTCCATCGAATGCCAACTGGGTTAGCTTGCCGACTAGATTGTTAAAACTTGCAACACGTTCTCCTCAGGGTCGACGCGCGCGGGCGAGGCGCAGCGTACGCGCGATCACGTTTGATGCCACCTGTTCGAGGATCTTGGTCCTGTCGCGGGTGCGTCGAATCTTTCCTTTCGAAAATAATCCGTGAACCTGGTAAAACATTGCACGTCAATTTCGGCGTAGAAACGACCGGTCTATTTATGTAAAGCTGCAGTTGCACAACCTACCGTGTAGTTTCTTCGCGTTACATGACCGCCTCGTAAAAGACAGAACGAATAATAAATTTTCAGGTCTCCAGTGAAATTCCAGCGTTTCCCGAGCGCGAAAGGGAAGCGCGATAAAAGCGTAGGATTATCGCAAACACGAAACGTGGATCTGTTAGGGCCTCGGTAAATGTTCGATTGCGGCAGGTTTCCTGCGCAATGCGGTCGATCTCGAAGGAATCTCGTTGCACCAGAGGAATGATCGAACGCGCGCGCGCCACTGCATAAGCCGTAGAACGATATTACGCGGAGTCGCGGGGGGGACGTTGGCCGTTCGCGAAAGAAATCGACGAGACTGTAACAGGCAATATGAATGAACGAACTTTTATTGCGGAACGAACGGAATACCCGAGGGATTTCTCCTTTTACATTTCGCTTCGGGGAAAAAGGAGATCAAGGCAACGAGCGCGAGTGCGCGCTCGTTTCAGTTCCGTCGGCTTGCTGCGTTTTCTTCGGGTTCTTTCCGGTCGGTCCGCATTTCCTTTTCTTTCGCGCCATTCCGGTTGAGTAATGGATCGTTTTTGTTCGGTTGACGTGTCTAGTTTTCGAAAGCCGCACTTGTTGCGACATCTGTAGTTGGTGCGAGGTACCGTTTTAGCGTGTACGTTCTTTCGAGAATGTTTTATACCTTTTTTTTTTATTATTAGTTTCGTACACGGACGAAGCGAATCGTTTCCAGTTTCCCGCCAAGACGCGGGCCGCCATTGTTGGCGACCATTGAGTAACAGTATGGCCTGCTTGGCAGCCACGGTAAAACGGCACCCAGCGGCCTCAGGCCAGACTGTCGGGGAAAGAAGGGCGACACGAAGTCGACCAGCTGACCCAATGCACCTGGAAGAGGATGACCTCGAACCGGGAGAGTACGTCGGTCTGGATTGATCGGATACCGAGAAGTTCGTCTGGTTCCGTCTCTCGCTGCCGTCGAATTGACGGGGCCGATTTATCGGCGATCACGATCGGCCTGGGACTGCTGATGCGCAGAATTCTTTCTTTGGATTGCCAATGCGGACGTCAGTCATCTTGAAATTCAGCCATATAGTTGCATATACGGGCATTAGTGATCTGAAATTTTAGTCATTTGAAAATTCAGCCGCCTAATTTCACATAAAGACAGTCGTCTTAAAATTTAGTCATTTAGGAATTCAGTCATATTAAAATTTAGCCATCTAAATTCACATACATGCAGTCATCTTAAAATTTAGGCATCTTAAAATTCAGTCATCTAATTTCACATACTAGCAGCAGTCATCTTAAAATTTAGCCATCTTAAAATTCAGTCATCTTAGTATTCATTCACCTTAGAGACCAGTCATCTTAGAATTCGGTCATCTAACAATATAGTCATCTTAAAATTCAGTCATCTAATTTCACATACATGCAGTCATCTTAAAATTCAGTCATCTTAGTATTCATTCACTTTAGAGACCAGTCATCTTAGAATTTGGTCATCATAAAATCTAGTCATCTTTAAATTAAGTCATCTCCAAATTCAGCCATCTAATTTTACATACATGCAGTCATCTTAATATTTAGTCATGTAAAAATTCAGTCACCTAATTTCACATACTAGCAGCAGTCATCTTAAAATTTAAATATTTTAAAATTCAGTCATCTTAGAATTCATTCACCTTAGAATCCAGTTATCCTAGAATTCGGTCATCTTGAAATATAGTCATCTTAGAATTCAGTCATCCGAAAATTCACGCATCAAGTTGCACATTAGCCGTCTCGAAATGTACATTACAGGCTCCCATAAAAAATATTGTGAAAAACAACTCACAGGATTTTCTCTGCGATTAAAATTTTCAAAAAGAAATCCTCCCTGCGTCACGTAGCAAACTAAAGAAAACAGTCGTATAGACTAACATTTTATAAAGTTATCGATTTTTTCAACAACGTCCCAATATTACCGGGACGGGCCGTAAGTAAACCAAAGCGAGAGGACGCTCGACAGACACCGTACGCCGCGGCGCGGCTCGGCGTCAACATTAAACAAGGTGTATTATGGGAATGAGAGACGAAGAGGTCCTCTCTTCCAGGTGTCGACGATGCTGAAGATGTCGTCCGGGGGCCGCGACTTACAGTTATCTGACCGACTCCTTTCTTCTCCTCGCGGGAATCTTTCGCCTGCCATCGAGGCTCGTGCCACGTGCACACACACGCGCGCGCACACAGAAATACACAGCAGGATCCGCGTGCACACTATGTTTACGCGCACCGTGTGCTTCATTTCACTCGACACGGATCTAAACGAATTAACATGAAATCTCTCGCAGACAGATTTGTTAATAGATTTACCGGTGGAGTGGGGGGAGGGATAAAATTGAAAGTAATATTTTTAGTAATCATTGCGTGTGCTATGGGTTTCCGGACCGGACGTAAAAAATGTCTATTTTTTCACATCGGTACCTGCGCGCACCTGCGCGACCGGTGTCATTAAACTAGTGCCATACGTTGAACGTTGGACGAGCGGCTTCCATCGGTGTTTCATTCATTTGTCGTGCTCGATTTTCCGAGTTCGCCGATTTCGCGGAATTTCGTCCGACTTGAATGGCCGTCGTCGTGACCCAACTCCCTACCTGTCCCATCGATATCCGTCAGCAAACGAGCCGGTAATTAAATCAGGTTGACCAATCGCAACTGCCACCGGGAAAATCATCTTTTTCTCGAGTATTGCAATTCTTTATTTTGTGTACTCCGGTCTCCATTTTTAGATACTGTCAAATGTTTTATTTTGCAATTGTTCGTACGTTTTTTTAACACTAAACCTACCACCACCGGTCACGTGAGCGGTCCCAGATTTTTTATTTCATAATTATTGAAATTGTAAAGATGCTTTCGCGGTAAATGATTAAATAGATATATTTAACAGATTTAAATATATTTAAATACATTTAATAGAGCTAAATATATTTAATAGATATAAATATATTTACTAGATTTAAATATATTTAAGTTCAAATAAATATATTTACTAGATTTAAATATATTTCAGTTCAAATAAATATATTTACTAGATTTAAATATATTTAAGTTCAAATAAATGTATTTACTAGATTTAAATATATTTAAGTTCAAATAAATATATTTAATAGATTTAAATATATTTAAGTTCAAATAAATTTAATCTTGTTATTTTTGTAAGGCTAGGTCTGGGTTAAGCATATTTTTAATATTTTATCTAAATCCATTGAGATTTTTATTGTTCCCCGCCACTCCCGGTACAAAGCGAGAAATGGTGAAACTGAGAAAGTCCGTCGACCTCGAACGTTTCGTTTAACTACAGCTTATGGATAATTACGAACGAAGAGCTGGACAGTTCGTTAGTTAGGCGGTCGTTCAATTAATACCGTTTCGAGCAATCGGCGAAGGTAATTGGTTCCGTCTGACCGAAGATTACTGTTATTCCGCTGAAAGTTGTGTACCGAGGACAGCTTGCGTTCAATTTTTCTTTTTTTTATTACAACACCGAAGTGTCCACGGTATTGCCGGAAACAGAGCGTGCAAAGCCCATCTCTCGATGTTCCGGTGCGAGATTACGACACTTGGATTCCGAGGGAGTTCGTTGTAATTTGTCTTCGGTTATATCCGTCGCAACTGATCCGACAATAAAATAACGATTCATTGTAACGAGTGATGAAATAATAATAACGAGAAAATCATTTTGCTTCTCCACAGATGCGGGATCGTTGCCGGACGGTGGCTCGCCCAGGCTAGAGAGGGACCTGCAAGGTGAGCGACCAACACTCGTGTCACTGTGCTTGCCTTGCATCATACTTGTGATCTCACAAAACGGAGTTGCACTCACGGGCAATCATCTCTCTAATTCCATCTAACCAATCTTTTCCCCTCACGGACTCGACACGCTCTCTGTTCTCATCATTTTTCGCTACATCACTGGATGGAAAGACAAAAAAAAAAGGAAAAATTACTCGAGTGCAACTCTAACCGACAACCACCGTTCTCTCTCTCTCTCTCTCTCTCTCTCTCTCGCTTTCTTCTCTCGTTCTCCGCCGTCTGACCTATCTCTTCTCACAGTTTTAAACGAAACCGATCGTTCTAAACGAAAAAAATATAATGAACCGATTTGTGCGTGTCGAGGGGTGCGGCCGTGTACATACGAACGACACGTAAGAAAAAAAAAATTGAAAAATGGTTCTCGCGTGTCCTGTTTGTCCTCTGTGTGTCTATACATTTTTTTTCTTTTTTTTCTACACCTATTGCGTATTCGTGGGTACGCGGGTCTCGAATCCTGACAAAAGACTTACCGCTGAAGCCTCGGGGGACTTGATCATTGCAATAAAAATAAGACTTTCACTGCGATCACACGATACGCGAAATTAATTTGATTGCACACGCGAGCGTTTGCGCTAGCTAGTAATATTAACAGTGACATATTAAACAATGGTGAATAGGACCGTATTTTTCCGAATTAATTAATTTGAACCGACTTTAGTTTTTATAATACGTCGTCGTAGCGTGCCAGACAATTAAACAGAGCTGCCGAAAAATGTTAAGTAGAATATAAGAGAAAAATTGATCAGGTCCCCCGAGCTGTACATACACGCGTGCCACCTAACCGCCTGGTGCCTTACTCACTTTTTTTCTATATAAATATACATATATATATATATACAGTATAATAACGATTTTCTCGCGCATGACCTCCACGGATATCAGCGAAACGGTACCGGCGCGACCGTGAACGCGTTGACGATCGGAAATCGATGATAAACTTGGTAAACGGGGACGAAGCCGGACGAAGCAGGTGCTCTAGGCTACGAACAACGATGACTCGTCTACTAAGATCGTCTGTCTCTTTTTTTCTGTTTCTGTTACTGCTCCCGCCTGCTCCTCGCCTTCAACTCTTCTCAACAACTGGATGCCGTCTGCCTCCAACGTCCGCCCGCCACTCCGTCTCTCCGACGACCTACATTATCTAAATAAAAACAAACTTCTTGAAAAAAAAAAAATCACACTCAAAACAAAAATACAACCAACCACCACCAACGACGACCGGTCCCGACGACAATTGGCGACGAAACACGACCGAATATGCACTCTGTGACATCGATGCATGCATGACACGGACGATGACTTACTTCGTTTACCACCGGCCCACCGATGAATACTCTGACGCCACCGACCCGACCCGACCCGACCCGAATCGTTCACGCGCGGCCACGTCCCGGGTTCTCTCGACTCTTCTGAACGATCCCGAAAACTCCTCCCGACTCCAAAAATAAAAACACACGAATACACATTGACCATCCTCAGGGGTGACCACGGTCCTCCTAGTCTCGGCCCGACCCGGCAAATCCGTCCCGCCGGTCGGCCTGCTCACGAAAACCGCGAGAACGTTCGTGCAGGACGGTGCCAGCACGGAGTTCGCTACCCAGGTGCTTGGCACCACGCTAGACAATGGCCGTCTGTACGCTAGAATCTTGTCCACGTCGAGTAGGGTCTTCTACGACAAAGAACCGACGCCGGATAGCCCGAGGCCGTACGTCGTCTATCCGTCGAGAGCGCCCGACGACGATTGGCAGTTCCGCGTGGCGCTCGACAATGCACCCATCAAGGTTCTCAAGGAGATCGAGACGTCGAGCAGCGCGGACAACGGCCGGAGAGCCGAGGAGGATAGCGAGAAGGCCTCGACCAAGCTGGACGAAATGTCCCGGGAGAACGACATATTCAGCCGGCGGGAACTCAGCACCGATTCGCAGAGGTTCAAGCCGGCAAAGGTCCGGCCCGCCGATAATCTGCCGACGTTCACGGTGAAGCACGAGTACGTGTCCAGCAGCCTCGACAATTTGGAGGAGGACCAGCCGAAAACCTTCAGGCCTCGGTTGCCGAAGATCTTCAAGCCTCAGCTGAAAGTTCCCGCGCAAAGAAGGGCCGACGCCAAGCCATTGGCTACCGTGACCTATCACGGTTTCGCTGACTTCACCACCACCGTGGGCGAGACCGTGATCGTCTTTTCCCCCAGCACGTCACCGGCCCCTGTCGGACGACCTGCCACTACGATCAAGGGCGACGCCACCTTGAGACCCGACGACGGCGTGGCTGTCCTGAAGATCAGGCCCACGAGCGTCGTTCCAGCTCCGAGCAGGACCGCTCAGCGTCCCGGACTCGATCAGCCTAGAGCCGGATCCGGTGATCCTCTTCTGGACGTCATCAACGGAGCACACATTCAGCCCAGCGTCACAGAGGACTTCGAAACCGAGTCGTCTTCAACGTCCACCGAGCCCCTTCTTCTTCTCCCTGATGTGGACACCGCGTCTCTGAAAGCTACGGGACTCCTCAAGGTCGTAGACTCTACCACCTCGATGGACGGCACCACTACTCATTACAAGAGCTTGATCTATGGCACCTACATCGGCACGAATTACGCCCAGATCATCCACACGTCCTCGAACGTTTACTTCTTCCCCGACGAAGCCACCGCGACGTACGACACCGAGGACACCACCGTTGATTACGGAACGACCGTCGCGGAAGGGACCGAGGCTGATCAGGAGACTACTTTCGACACGGCGATCGGCACCACGCCCAGAGCGATCACCAACAGCGAGGAGAGCCCGCAGGAGATGAACGAGCTGACTACTCCGCTGAGAGACACCACCGACAGCGTGTTGACCACCCTGAAGGACATCCTCGAGAGCGCCAGAAGAGTCCTGGGGACCACTGAGTCCGCTAAGCCTTCGTTGGAGGACGAGATCCCGAATGACATTGTCCCGGGTGATCCTCAAGGGAGAAGCATCAAAGGAGGTAGCTCGAACAACGACGTCGGGCCGAAGCACAAGAATCAGTTCGGGGATCAGGACGAGAGAGCGACTCTGAGTAGCAGGGTCCTGCCGTCCACGGTGTACAAGACGTTCACGTACTTCACGACCTTCTTCATCCCCGACGGTGCTCAAACTACTACGTCGGTGCGCTCGAAGGAAGTGGTCTCCTCCGAGGTGTCCTACGTGACGGAGCTGATCGCAGCTAACTCAACCGCCGCCACTGTTCTTCCCACTGCGCTGAACCAGCCAACGAGGACGCAGACCACTCCGAGCGTGATCGTTGCTATGGAGGAAGAGCAGACCACCAAGCAGGACGAGGAGATAGAGCTGATCTTCAAGACGTTGTACACCACTTACACGTACCTGACGACCTTCTTCCAAGAGAACACCTCCAGCGTGTCCAGCAGAGAGGTCGTCGAGACTAACGTGGTCACTCAAACGGTCGGGCCTAAGGGAGTCTCGGCTGTGGTCGCGGACTTGTTCGAAAAGGATCAGTCCATTTTCATAGCTCCCACCAAGATCGTGGACGTCGTCGAGCCGTCGGTGTTCCCTCAGTTCCACGAGAAGGAGACCGAGAAGTATCCGACAACCTTGGAGCAAACCACGGAAGACACGCTGACCACTCTTCAGGAACAGGACACTACGACCGATCAGAGTATACCTACAGAGCCGGGAACGACTACCGAGGATCTCGAAGACGCTGGACAGACCGCGCCCGACATCGAGCCAAGCCCGACTCCAGTCCTGCCAACGGAGCCTGTCAAAGAGCAGACCAAGACCTACTACACCACGTACACTTACTTCACCAGTATCTTCGTCGAAGACGAGATCGAGATTGAAACTAGAACCGAGGTGGTGACCAACGTCGTCACCGAGACGATCCAGCCGACCGCTGTCTTGCCGACTACCCAGGAAACTCAGGCTCCAACTACGCCGAAGGAGGAGCCGGCAAAGGCAGCCCCTCCGGACATATTGGCTTATCTGGAAGCTCTGAAGCTGCAGAAGTCGCACGATCAAGCGCTTCAACTGGCGAAGAAGGTGCAACAGCTTGGCCAGGCTGAGGACGGCTCGACCGTCGACGAAGCCAAGATGGAGACCACAGACTTCCCGACCACCGTGGACGATCGGCCAATGGTCGACGATCAGTTCCGCGGGTTCGAGGTGAACGCCCAGGTGACGCCCAATCCGCCCGTCGACGGTGAGGTTCTTGGCTCCATGATCACCGACGTGGTATCGTCCTCCAGCTCCGGCGGTGGTACTGTCCTGGACCTGATGGACAAGAGGAACGCGGTACCGGAGGATCAGGAGCTGTCCGAGTCGAATCACCATGACGTGGAACCGGCGCCCACTCTGCTCCTCCAGACGAGCTACACGACCTTCACGTACTTCACCACCATGTACAAGGGCGAGGAGTCGAACGTGGCCAGTCGCCTGGAGACTGTCACGAACATCGTCACCGAGACCATCAGACCGACCGCCGTGGCTCCTATGGAGACCAGCACCGTGCCGGTCACGTACTTCACGACCTTCACTTATTGGACCACGTATTACAAAGGCGGAGACACCGTGACCACCAGCCACGAGCAAACCGTCAGCAACGTGGTGACTCCGGGTGTGACGCCGACGCCGACGGTGGAGCTCGGTGTCGTCATGACCTACAGACCGTCCACTGGATCCATCGAGGACGCTCCCGTCAACGAAGGGGAGTCCAAGATCACCGCTGACAACGAGGTCACGCCGTCGGATGTCGTCCCGCTCGAGAACTCCAGGTCCGAGTCGGTCCAGAAGACAATTGTCAAGGACGCGATCGATGTACCAGTTGCGCCTGTCGCGATGGAGTCCTCCACAGTTACACCGGAGCCTACCACGTATTACACCACGTACACCTACTTCACCACCTCGTACATCGGCAACGAGACTATACTGAACAGCAGATTGGAGACGGTGACCAGTGTCTCTACACCAGACGTCGCTACCACGCAGCCAGCAGCTACCGGCAGGGCGATCGACGGACCGGTGTACCAGCAGAGCATCCCAACCGTGGACAAGCCGGTCGCGCCGTCGAAAGCCAGCGAGCAGCCTAAGACAGGTCTGATCTCCACCATCAGGTCCAGTCAGGTGAACGACGGGACCACGACTCACTATGCGACCGACGTGCACGGCACCTACATAGACGGCCTCTACGCCCAGATTGTTCAAAGTTCGACCTCGCTCGAGACACCGCCTTTGCCGTCGTCGTCCATCGCCACTCCTGTCCTCCCGACCGGTGTCCTGTCGCTGAACCAGGGCAGCGTGGTGGACGCCGACGAAGTGACCACCATCTACTTCACCACGAAACAGATCGGCACGTTGTTCGACGGCTTGTACGCCAAGGTGATCGAGAGCACCTCCAGCACGAAGGTGAACGAAGAGCGGAAAGCAACGATCCCGCCTGTTCACGGTCACAGGACCGGGTTGGTGAGGCTGATACACGGCCAGATCGAGAACAACGGGACCACCACGTTCTACCAGTCGAAGGTGATCGGCACCAGCATCGAGGGCAGGTACGCGCAGATCATCGAGAGCACGTCCAGCTTCTCCTCGGCAACGCCGACCTTGAACATCGCCCCGACGTCGACACAGCCGCCCACCAAGCCGACCGAGGTCCCGGAGATCGCTCCTTCGCCAGCGGTGATCCAGTCGTCCCTGTCCGAGGATCCTACGACAGAGTCCCCCGATCAGGACGAGGACCCTGAGCAGAGCGAGGAGAACGAGGAGGACGACGAGGACCGAAAAGACGGACTGAGCTCGAAGAAGAAGTCTCGACTGACCTTCACCAGCACGAAGAAGCCGTTCACACTGGCGATCAGGCCGTTCTCCTCCAGGAACCGACCGACCTTCAATCCCAAACGCAAGGGCGCACAGGGTGCTACCACGATCACTCGAACGGACATAACTCCGACCGTCACTGCCACTTTGGCGGGAAAGGGCAACAGGTTCGCTTCGTCCAGAGGTCGAGTCAGCTCACCGATCGGGCCGTACTCTTCGACGTTGTCACCGTCGGCGTCGAGGAGGTTCAACGGTCGAAGAGGATCGCCTAGCACGGCCAGCGCGTACACGTCTGCCGTGTCAGGGAGCACCAGAGGCAGAGCTCAGGTCAGGATATCCCCGTCGTCGGTGTTCCAAGGTAATCGGCGAGGACCGACGTCGATCAGAGGCTCCTCGGCCAGAGCCGCGACCCGCGGATCAAGCTCCGCTTACCCTGGAGCCTCGACCAGGTTCCGATCGCCCATTCGACCGTCGTCGACGCTGCTGAGGGGACAGGCAACCGTTAGACACGACGATCAGGAGAACGACGCCAACGAGTTCACCACCACCACCCTGATCACAGAAGAGACCCCTTACACGGAGGATTTCGACGCCGGCGAAACGGTGACCGTTCCGCTACAGACCACCACGGAGTCCTCGAGAAGGTCCACCAATCCCCTGTTGAGATTCCGCAGGCCGATCAGCTTGAACAATTCCGGACGAACCGCCACCACCGTTAAACCGGCGACGACACCACGAAGAAACGGGAACTTGAGTAGACCACCCACTCCGCCCACTACACCCAAGGTAACGAACGGCAGGTCGAACGGCAGAACCGCGCCGATATCGACCAAGCCGCGACAGGGCGGTAGCTCAGGCATCTTCCCGCCTAGGGGATTACTCGGGAAGAAGCAAGAGCTCCCCACCGACGAGCAGCTAGACCCGAACGAAGACCCGAAGGACGACGGGGAGGAGAATTTCGAGGACGAACCGGTGGAGGAGATCAGCGACAACGACTACGAGGGATCGGAGCACGAGGACAGAACGACCAATCGACGTTCCGGCAAATCGATCAGGTCCGGCGTGCAGATCAGACCGTTCGGAAGGTCTAGGCGAACGCGGCGTCAGGCGAGCCAGCTGAGAGCGTACTCGAGCCGCTTCCGTCGGCCAGGTACGAAAGCCGAGGAGAAGACGGAGGCGAGCGAGACCACCGTCACCGGCAAGAACGAGAACGGGAAGTCCGCGGCGACCAAGCCGATCGCTCGCTACAACAATCGCGGCAGGTCGTTGACGACGTCGCGTCCGCCGTCCAAGACGCCGAACAATCCGGAGAAATCGTCGGCGGAGTCGACGGAGTTGAATCAGAGCAAGGTCCGACTGCGGACCAAGTCGAACAGCGAGAGGAGCGCCCCGACTAGAATCAAACCGTCCCCGACGTCCAGCAACGGTAGGCAGTTCACTCTGCGAGAGAAAGAGGGTACGGGCGCGAGCCGAACGTCGTACAAACGGCCGAATCCCGCTTCGGGACCACGAAGCAACAACGGCAGGACGACGAGCAACTCGGAGAGAGTGAGACCACCGAGGTTGAGGACAGGATCGAACAAGTCCTCCGAGTCGTCCGGTTCGAGGCGGGTCTCGCCGTCTCGCGCTCCGTCGAGGTCGTCGGGTAGGAACGGTAGTAGGAGATCGTCGTCGTCGCGTCGCGGTTCCCTCGAGGACATTAGGGAGTCGCCTACCATTTATCCCGACTATGACGGAACGATCACGGTGACCCATTACGTACCGACCGAGGTGACGATCCCCGTGGTGAACAACGGAGTCACGGAGCAGCGTAGCATCATTACGGCCCAGCCGAGCACCGAGGTCCTCGGGCCCTCCCAGTATAGCACGGTGACAGGCGGCGACGGCAGGCCGCTGGTAGTAATCGTTAGCGAGGTCACCGGCACTAACGTTCAGGGTCAGACCGAGGTCACCCGATTTCTGCTCCACGAGACGCCCACCACTCGCGTCTCCCACACGCTGACCACGTTAGGCGCTCGACGTGCCTCGCAGTCGGTAATCGTCCCCACGACCGTCTATTCCGTAGAGAACGTAGTGTCCACCGTGCAACCGTCGTTGCAGGGGAACGCGCCGCTCGCGAACATCCTGTTGTCGCAGCTGCTTCTCGGTCAGTTAGGTCAGGCTAACCCTTTGCTGCAGCCCCAGGGCACACCATCCACGCAGTATAACACGCGCACCACCTCCTACGTCACCACGATCACCAAGCAACAGAGCACCGTGATCCCGCTCACCTTCCGCGGCAAAGAGATCCTGACGACCTTGGTGGACACCTCGACCGACGTGGTCACCGCGACGGAGTTCGTCACCGACACGGTGGTGGTCACGCCCACCGCGGCACTGCCAGCTGCCAACTTGAACTCTCTGTTGCTGTTGCTCCAGCAGCCCCAGCAGCCGGTCAAGAACTCGAATCCTCTTCTGGACCCGGTGTTCGCCGCGCCGCCTTTCACCCAGAGCAACACGCTGCCCGGCGAGGTCGAGAGGAAACACCAGCCGGCCGATTCCGATTACAAGCAGGACAGCTACGAGTACTCGGACGACGAGGAGGAGGACGCGCGCGATTACCACAAGTCGTCCAGGCCGCGAAACAGCCGCGGCAAGTCGAACGACAAGAAAGAGGATCACTCTAGCCAGCCGAGGGAGGAGTCCAGCGTGGTAACGCTGTACGTTTCCGGCCGCAGGCCCGGCGAGTTCAGCACCGTACTCAGCACCGTGAAGGTCGGCGAGATGGCCAGCTCGTCCAGGAGGCGAAGGGACGCCGAGCACACTGTCGAGGTTCAGCCTTCCGTACCGGCGTCCCTGCACGCCGCGGCCGAGGACATAACTGTGCTGACAGGGAGCGAGGATTCACTGGAGACGCACGCGCCGACACAGAGTCTCGAGAGTGTAGTGGGCGACGTCGGACGGCACATCTCCACGCCTATCCGCCCTTAATCATCTCCACCGCCTCTCTTCTTCTTCTTCTTCTCCATCCAACACACCCCGCCCGCCCGCCCTCACAAGCCCTAACTGTCGTCGTCATTCTTAATTAAGTCCATCGCGATACTCACCGACACCTATCTAGACCGAAGCTGACGACCTCTCGCGTTATCGTTTAGTCACGCGGACGGTTCTGCAACGATACGTTCTTCTCGCTCGTCGGCGCGAGGAGTTTCAGCGACCACGACGACGATCGTCGCGTCGGTGTAATATAGTGAATTCTTTTTTGGGGGATCGTTGTACCTATTTCTTTCTATTTTATTTTATTGTTTTTCTTTCTCTCTCTCTCTCTCACACACACACACACTCTCTGTCTCTCTTCTGGTATGCAAGAACGATTCTCCGCGCAGTTGGGAAAGAACCCGTGGGAAGAAGCTCGCAGCTTCGGTTTTCGATCGGGGACACCGTGCCAAGTTCCCGGTCTCCATTCTTCGTCCTGCTCGCTCCCCCTGTCTTCTATTCTGTCTACCCACACACTGAAACTACCACTACCACACACACACACCCCCGCCCCACACCGCCCGTTGCCCTAGAGCGTCGTCCAGTACCCACTAACACGGCCTCGAATCCGCCGCCCGCACGCGCGACCACACGACCAAAAAAAAAAAAAACAAAAACAAAAAACAAACCCAGCAAGCATGGTATATACTCCCCTGTGTGTCGGCCAGCAAAAAAACCCTGGTGTAAAACGCTACTAAGTGCACGATACGGCGGAATGATCGAGTCATTGGATTGGATGGATGGTCGTTTAACCCACCGGGGCCGCTTAATCCCAGACGAGAAACCCCCGAAATCCTTTCACGGTCGAGTGCTAGATGTAACACCTCCCCTCCACCCCTCCCCCGCCGTCCCGGGGAAACGACGAGAGGAGATATGCCACACGGGGAATCGAGAATCGTCGACTTTTCAGATGATTACCTCGAAGACCAGCGTCCCGCCGGTCGTTTCGATAGTAAACGCGTTGAATGGCCCGAAGACGGCGTCCCGGGGCCAGCGGGCCTGGCCGAGGCTGACGACGACTACCTCGAAGAGGCGCCGAGGAAACGGGTCAGAATCCGCGTGCCAGTCGTCAGGAGACAGTTCGGCAGACAGCACACGAGGACCGTCGTCAGACGTAGGCCCGTCGGCTCGAGGACCCAGGATCCTCCGTTGGCTACCGCGAGCCACGCGCCAAGAAGGATCGTCGTCACCAGAGTGAGGACCCTCGGCCTGGCGAACACGATACACGCGGACGAGCTTCAGGAGAGCTTCAGGCCCGAACCTGGACGGCACAAAGTGACCATCACCAGGCGGCGGAAGATCGAGCCGACCTCCGTGCTGCCCGCTACCGCCGACAAAAGAGCCAGGATCACCAAGAAGAAACTGATCGCGGTCAGGCCGGTGCAGCCGACGCCGAGCTTCGCCATCATCACCGACGGATTCTTCACCGCGCCGACTCCCGAGTACGAGGAGGAGTACGAGGAAGAGGCCGAGGACGAGACGGAGGAGCCCAAGCTAGAACCTACCACCACCTTCACGCCTGAACTCCAGGAACCCCCCGAATGTGATCGACAACAAGCCTGACCCGCCGGAGACCTCTGCACTACCAGAGGAAACTGCGACCAGAGTACCGGAAGAGTCCAGCGTAGATGATCCTGTCATCATCACCGACAACTTCTTCTTCCCACCAGGCGAAGACGAGTACGAGTACGAGGAGGATTATCAGGCGACAACTGAGACCGCGATAGAACCGTTGGATCGGGATGTTCCGACAACGACCGCGTCACCGAAGGATGACGAGAATGTTGTGCCCAGTAAAGATGTTGCGACCACTTCTGAGACACCTCCGCAGGACAAGGTAACGACTGTGGAACCTGAAGAGCAGGAAACATTCACTGAAACAGTCTCCAAAGAGGACGCCAAGCTCGAAGGTGTCTCGACCACCGCGAAACCCGTTGAAGACTCAACCACGACCGCGGAGGAAGAAACCGTGACCACGCAACCGGATGACCTTGAGACCACGCTACCAGAAGATATCTCCACCACCGTTCATCCTGATATCAATGAAGGAGAAGAAGAAGAGCAGACGACAACGGTGATGGAGACAACAGAACCCGCGAACGAGACAATCAGCGTTCCCGAGGATCAGCCCGAGTCGACCACCGAGAAGGACGTTGAGACAACCACCGAGACGAGTGTCCCCGAGACTACTGTGTCGTCCACGGAATCAATCGAATCTCAGATTCAACCGGAAGTCGTGGATCACTTCTCGCACGATGTCGAAGGGCCACTGGAAGAGGCGAAGTCCCATGTTACTCAACCGACGGAAACAGAGGTAGACCACCAGGACACCTCGACGGAACCAACCGTTCCACCAGAACCAAAGACTCCTCCGACCGATGAGGAGGAGAGAGACGATCAGAGTCCACCGGTTGCGACGGAGGAAGAAGAGGACGATCAGGGAGCATCGGTGGAAGAAAACGACGATCAAAGTCCGAGCATAGAGCCAACAGTGCAAACGATCGAACCCACGCCGTCTTCGACGGTCGTCCCGACGGACGCGTCGCCGTCGATCGAAATTGCTCCGAGCTTCGCGAGCGTGTTGCCTCTGGAGACGTACCAGTCACCGTCATCCGACTCCCCAACCCCTAGATACCTAGACGATTCCGAGATACCGAGCGTGATCCCTCTGGGAGACGATTACACCCCCTCGGACTCGAAGAGGACCTCGTCGGTCCTCGAGGCTACCCCTAGCCTCGATGTAGCCGGGGTGACGACCTCCTCCATCTCGTCACCGACTCCCGAGGACATCGAGGCGGGTTTGGCCGACGATTTGTACTTGTCCCTCTCGAGACCAGACTTCCCCCAGATCTTACCCTCGAAACCGACCGACGTCGTTCGCCAACAGACGAAACCCCCGACCGAGAACCTAGAACCGAGTACCAGCGTTTTCTATACGGAGACTGTAGTGACCTCGACCAGATTAAGGACTTACACGTACGTGGTGACGCAACAGAACGGACTGGAGACGAAAGTTACGTCCTCGACGACCGTCAGACCGAGAGTGACGACCCTTACGTTGACGGTGCCCGTCACGGTGACTGTCACTCCTACTCGGGAGTCGTCAGCAAACGCTGTGTCGTCTGTGTATAGTCCAGTGCCTGCTGCTGGTGAGTAGATACGCGGCTCGGACAGAGCCTATTCTACGAGCATCCTCGTCTGATCCGGACCTTCGAATTCTTTTCTTAGCTACCTGCTTTGCACGTATTAAAGTACTTACGTGTATCATAGATTTTGTAGGAAAATTAGTTTCTCTGATAAGAAAATGACAACGATTATTGGAAAATGGTTCGGAGCACACGAGGATCTATGTACAAAATAATCTTTTAGACTAATATCATTTCCCCTCGAGCTGTGACGCACTCGAGGTTGTACAAATTCTGTTCCCGAGTCTCGCTCCAATTGGCTTTTCTGTCATTCTAAATTTCTCCCCTGTGCAATTGAACTCTTCGATACGTGTACATATGATTTATTGTAAATGAAAGATCTTGTACATATACTTGATCGCCTATGATCGCGTGTACATTTTTGTCTCTTCTCAACTTTCAATCGAGAGCACTCCGTGCTCCGACTCTGTCGAATGGGTGCGATCTCTTGTTTCGCGTACTGTACAATACTTTCGTATGAGCACGAGTTGGCGCTACGAACTTTTCGATGAGTTTTGTGAATTCGATTTTGCGAATTTCGTTTTTTTTCTGTGTATTATATACTCTTCGTTGTGATTCTTGCTTGTTCTCGAACCTCTTTATAACAAAATAACAATGAATGTATCATACGGACTGTAAAGTATAAAAGTGGACAAAGATTATTATTATTTATGTATAGATGTACAGGTTTACGCAGTGTATTAGGCAAACACTCTAATTTACAGATGCTATGAATATGTCTAGCAGCAACGCGATTCATTGCGAAGTATGTGCAGTATCGTTAGAGCCAACAGACGCCTGTGCAGCTGCAACCTTCGTGCACGGTTGCATGCGAGTTGCGGCGAGCCAGGCGTAGTCAGATCGATCCATGAAAAAATTCATTTCTGTACATTGAACTATAAAAATTCGGCTGTTAATAATTCGTTACGTTCGTACAGCGCGCGCAGACGTTTCTACGATGGTTTTAGTTAGTAATTAGAAGGTATTCGAAGCGAGAGCGTTTGTTCGATCATGATGTAATAGCGTGAATTGCAATGACAGGAGAGCACGAAGTGAAAGATGAAGAAGGTCGAAGGTTCAACCTGGCCACGCGTGTACTGATGAACGGCGTCGAGGTGATCGTGGCGAGTTCAACGCCGGCACCACGATGGGAGGATTCTATGCCACAGCCCACGCTGACATTGTCTGACGCGGTCATCATGATGCTTCCTCAAGATAAGCCGAATGAATTTGTCACGAAGACGTGCACCACTACCTTCACGTACCTCACTACGATCACCAAGGATGGGACGACTACCGTTTCCACGGAGCAACAGGTGAGCCTACAGGGTATTGTCACCGTTGGGGAGGTGAGAAAACGTAAAGGGTATATCTGATTACAAAACTAAGGACAAAATGGTGATTCACTTGATTACTGATCACTTGACCACTTCACGACTTGACCACTTGACCACTGACCACTGCCTACTTGACCACTTGACCACTTGACCACTTGACCACTTGACCACTTGACCACTTGACTATTGAACACTGACCAGTTGATCACTTGACCATTAACCACTGACCACTGACCAATTGACCGCTTGACCACTGACCAATTGACCACTGACCACTGACCAGTTGACCACTGACCACTTGACCACTTGACCACTGACCATTGACCACTTTCGCCTTGACCACTTGACAACTGACTGCTTGACCACTTGACCACTGACCACTGACCACTTCATCGCTGACTACTGACCACTTGGACACTTGATCACTCGACTTCTTGAACTGATCATTGACTACTTGACAGCTTGACCACTGACCATTGACCACTTGACCACTGACCAGTTGACCACTGACCACTTGACCACTTGACCACTTGACCACTGACCACTTGACCACTGACCACTGACTAGTTGACCACTGACCGCTCGACCACTTGATCACTTGACCACTTGACCACTGACCACTTGACAACTTGACCACTGACCAGTTGACCACTTGACCACTTGACCACTTGACCATTAGACCAGTGACCACTTAACCACTGACCCCTTGACCACTGACCACTTGACCACTGACCAGTTAACCACTGACCAGTTGACCACTGACCGCTTGACCACTGACCAGTTGACCACTGACCACTTGACCACTTGACCATTAGACCACTGACCACTTAACCACTGACCCATTGACCACTGAACACTTGACCACTTGACCACTAGACCACTGACCACTTGACCACTTGACCATTAGACCAGTGACCACTTAACCACTGACCCCTTGACCACTGACCACTTGACCACTTGACCATTAGACCAGTGACCACTTTCGCCTTGACCACTTGACAACTGACTGCTTGACCACTTGACCACTGACCACTGACCACTTCATCGCTGACTACTGACCACTTGGACACTTG
>CM052217.1:7137843-7174424 GCA_028454225.1 Lasioglossum leucozonium | reverse complement strand
AAAAATTTTCGACATCAAATCTGTACATAGTTTGCTAATGTAGCCGTGTTTCGACAAGGTTGTTGCGAACACCGCCACGGAAGAGCGTCACCGGAAGGCCGGCTCGGAAACAGCCGCGGTGACATTGGAGGCATCGCCAACCCTGCGAACCGAAATTTTCAAAACAACATACACATACTTAACCCTGAACACCGACCACCCGAACGTGGACGATGCGTTAGAAAGCAGCTCGAAAGTGATCACGAACACGGTGACCGCTCCGCAGCACTATTTAGACATGATCTTGGAGCCGTCGGAGGCGCCTAGACCGGAAACGAACACGTACCTCAGTACCAGGTTGCTGGAAAAGACGTTCATGGAGGATGGGCGGACCAGGATTGAAACTGCCAGTGATACTGTCACTCAGGTTAGTGTTTTGCTGTGAAAATATTTATTGATTCGAAATGTTCATAACGCTTCTAAAATTAATGGCAATACTAATTATTGTTTCATCATTCCCAGCTGATAATAACGGAATCTGCACCGCCGCCGCGTCCAACCAGCGTCACCACCACTCTAACAGCGTTGGACCACACCGAGGAAAGTGTGACTGATTTAATGAAGACTTATTATATCACTTATACGTATTACAATACGTTCCTGGAGAAAGGTAGCACGGTGGTACGCACGAACGTGGCGACGTCCACCGACGTCGTCCTGGAGAAAGCACCTGCGAAGAAGACTACGAAGACAGTCATGGTGAACCCGACCCCGGAACCCATTCAAATATTCGCCACGAAAACCTACCTGACGACCTTCACATACTTCACTACGTTGCTTCAGGTAAATCGTTACTAATATTTATACCTTGTAGAATATATGGTTAAACTTTACTCTAGGTAAACAGAAATTTTACATAAGAGAAAGACCAAAATTTCTGTTTATCTGAAGTAAAGAGCAGCCGAATATGTGAGTGAATATTTTGCGATCAAGTTACAATGTTAATTTGCTCGCGAACAGGCCGGAGCAGATGGAGAAACGTCCACCACGGTATCGTCGCGTTCCCACATCGTGGAAAACGTCGTCACGGAGTCGATAGCGCCTAGTTTGCTGAATGCCGACTACATAAACCCTTTGCTGACAACAGCCCATCACTCGGACTCGGTAAAGAACGTGGTAACCGGCTCGACGATCATCTTCTTCGACGAGGAGGATCAGATCGATCCCACCACCCCGAACTTCCCAGAATCGACCGCCACCGTTGACCAAATTCCGAAGGACCAAACGATTTCCGCGAGTCTGGTAGCGACGGAGGCGTCTCCTGTTGTCAGCGAACAGAACGTGAAACCAGTCGGACAGGTATATCACACAGTGTAATTAAACAAATTGATGTTCAACTAAATCGTTGTATTAACTGCAGGAAGGTAACGCGACGACGGCAGTTTCCGGCGAGAACGGTCAAAACAACAGACCAGTCAATCAGAACACGAATGATCTTCAAGTGAGCAATCTTCTGAGCTTAGGATCGCTAGGGATCAATGCGTTGGGGCCGGTGATTACGGCGATGGCCGGTTTGCTCCAAGGAAAATCAACGATCGCTCGTAGGAACGACACGGTGCCGCAAGCGGAAGCTCAGGAAGTCACCACGCAGAGGTCGCCGATCTACATACCTGTCGCCGAGTTCGCTGACGGGGACATAGAAACTGCTGAAAGTCAAAATATAGGTAAATCATGTTCATCTGCCCAAACAATGTCCTCGGTTTCCCCGAGACAGTAATTTCAATGAAGCAACAAACACACCTGATCTCTCTTCAAGGTACCCATCTGGCCAAGTTGAATTACATAGCTGAAACGCGACACAAAGTGGCATCCAGCCTGGCAGACGGGATCCCGATTTCGCCGGGCGACGTGATCACCGCGAACAGCGACGTTATTATCGGCAAACCGGGCAAAATGGCGCCCAGGCCTCCGCAAACGTTCCTAGAAGACGAAGAGCACATAGGCATGAAACCACCTCCGCTACCGGTGCCTAATATCCCGGTGCACCCGGTGCTCGAGGTTCTGGAGGAGGACCCGGAGGATTCGCAGTCTCAACAAACGATTCAGAGCCACAACGGACCTCAGATACAGATTTACCCGGCACAACAGGTTTACGAGGAACACCTGCAGATCCCGGTCCCGAGACCCGTGGAAACGAATCCGGTATTGATACCCAAACAGCCTCAGAAATTGCATCCCGTTCCGCCGTCTCCGCCGAAGCGTATGGGGTCGAAGCAGGACGTCCTGGAAAACGATCCTTTATTGAAGCCGCCGGAAAGGCCGAACGTGAAACAGTACGTTAATCCTAATACAAACCTGAAGGAGCCGGAATGGAGCCCTGAGAAGTTCAGGAGACCCTGGAGCGCCAAGGATCCTGCGCTCTTCTCGCCGCACCATCCGCAGTTTGATCAGGTGTGCAATCAGGCGAGATCCTTTAATTCGACTAAAACATTTTTATTTTTAATTAATTTATTTACGGTACCTTCAGCAACATTGTGACATTTTGTGACAGACTAATGAATACATAATTTCACAGAAAATGGATTCCGCGAAGCCATTCCTGGAGAAGCCATGGCCAACGGTTTCAACCGAAGAGCAGAAGCGGCCATTATGGGCCCCGGAAGATCCTCTGACCCCAGGCCCTTCCTTTGGCATCCAGAACTCTGAGTCTAAACCCACACCGTCGGAACCCATCCTGCATCAAGTGCCTCATGTCATCGACAGATCCACAGGGCAGGATTTGTTGGTCAATATCCAGCCTAGTCAGGTTGCCAACGTGGTGATTCCTCAGGGTGGTACTCAGGCACTGATATTCGGTGACACCAGCGAGCCCCACATAAGTGGACAATCCTTCGACGATCCTTCACCCTATCCGGACTCTGACATCGGTTTGGGATTCGTTGGGATGCAGAGGGTAAGAACCAGTGACTTCGAACCACCCCATATTCTGCACCCCCTGAAACTTCAAAGGGTGGCTACTCTAATTTCTGGCAAGCATGTGTCACACGCAAACTCCTCTGTCTGCAGGTGGAAGATCTGCAAAAGTACCCAACCGGGAAGGATCCGGCAATCTACATGGTGCCACCGTCTCCTCCCTTAAATTTCAGAAAGCAGGAGAAACCAGGTCCCCCGAATCGACCAGCCACCATTCCCCTGTTACCGGACCCTTTCAATTACGAGAGACCACAAGACAAGTTGGAATCCCCTGTGCTGAGACCCGCGACGCAAGGTCACGTTCACACGGACACCTTGATGCATCATCGACCGGAGAACCTTCGTCCTCAAGGGCCGCTATACTCCCCAACTCATGCTCATGGTCCACCTAGGGGACAATTCCAGAAACCCAGCGAGTTCGGCAATCCTCCCAGAAGAATCGAAGTCCCGACGCCGTCGGACAACTCCCATCGATATATTCTTGTACCGAAACCAGACTCGGGGAACGAGATCGGGATGAACACGAACTGGAAAGATAAGAAACCAACGCGGTTCCCGGTGAACAGATTGAGGCCGCGTCCGCCATTATGGTCCACGACCAACCGACCTCTGGACAGACCGATCTACGGCGAGCGACCTTATATCAGGAAACCTATTCACGGTGGACCTCAGAGACCTCCACCGAAGGTACAGAACCCCGGCACGTTTGTACTCCCTCATCGTCCAATCACCAATCTCGAGATTCATCATGATCCCCCGAGGATATCGTCTACTAAGCCGATCGACGATGGGAACCAGGCCACCACCGAGAGACAGCCTTCGTTCAGACCTCCTCAGGTAAATATTGACCTTAATTGTGCGGTGATACATGTCCAGGGGTTAAGCCCTCGAAGTTAGGCATAAGAGAGATCATGATGTTCTTACTGTTTTCTATTTCGTCTACCTGATTGCTACCTCTTCATTTCCACAGATCGATCTCCAAGACAGACCGGCCCACTTTTACTCGGACAGCAACAGGCCGCCCACCAGTACACCATTGAAACCACAATATCCCGACGAACACTTGCCCACGGGAGCTATAGAATATCACAATCCCTCGAATCCAAAAGTGAAACCGGAGGATCCTAAGTCGAGCGTGAACAGTCAGAATATCGATCAGAGCCCCTCTAACTCGGGAAAGCAGTCGGAGAATTGGCAAACTGATTCTCAGACAGAGACGACGTTGGATTCAGAGATTGGTGCCTCCGAATACGTCTCGTATAAAAATCAGAATAAAGTGGTACAGGAAACGCAGAAGATAAAGGGCGAGGAAGCAGCCAGCAGTCAAGGCAACAATATAACATTGAACGGGAACGTGGCGTCTGGTAACATAGTGATCGGTAAGCCAGTGGGATTGGACCAGGTGCAAGAACAAAATGATAAACCCGTTTGGTTTAATCCTGGGATACCGTTTGGTCACAAGATCGAGGTTACTCCTAGCCAAGGGATCTCCTATGGGCCAGGCTACTTCACGAGACCCACTGACATGGCGATCGTGCAAGGAAAGCCTTTCGGCGTCTACAACGGGCACGAAGACCCGTCGCAATATGGCCACAAGAGGAAGGAGCCCAGACCCGACTACGACATAGTGCAAGGAGTACACGCGATTCACAGGAAACCAAGCGACAAGCATCGTGTGGAGGTGCAAACGTCCACGAACAGACCTCATGATCGGGATGACACGATAGACCTGAGACCCCCAGCGATCATTCCCTATTTCGGACCGGAAGTAGACAAACCCAGCAGATATCCCAGACCACCTACCATCAGTAAAATCGAGACCAGGCCATCGTTGTATACCAGGCCGGAAAGCGTGACCCATCCACCTAAGAAGACAACCGATCAGCAGCACGCTGACGCGAAACCCGAGCCATCGGAGTCGTTCGCGAACAGCAGTCTAAGTCACGAGGTTAAAGCGAACAAAAGTCAGGCACAATCGGGTGGTGGTTTCCCGAACTTGAATTGGCAGGGTGCTAGCAAGGTTCCCGATCAACACAACGATGAATCGAGACCTATCGGGCAGGAGTTCCAGTCGAACAAGACAGCCACCGTTAGACCCAGCTTCAGGAATAGCAGTACATCGCAGAAACCTGATGTTCACTTCCAGCCTAACGTCGCGACGACGAAGCCGTTGTTCGAGAAAACCCGTCCCAAAGTGACGCACCCGGTGTATGGTCCTGGAACGAGGATTCATCCCGAGTATCCCTATATCATCACCAAGCCCAGGCCACAAGTGCCAGGACCGATAACCGTCACGTCGGGCAACTCTAAACCAGACTCCAGGCCGAACATCACGTTCTCGATGCCTGTCAAGGCTACAGGCCAAGAAGTGGACAGCAAGACGCAGACTGAGCGACCACCCAGCATGCTGATCACCGTGACGAATCTGAACGACAAAAAGAAGGACGACGAGTCCCTCGAGACTGCTTTCAACACGAATTTCGTGGTAGCAGGTGCGGACAAGAGCGACACGAAGAAGCATGACACTAGAATCAGACCAGTCGAACAACCTACCAGCGACGTGATGGGTATCGAGGGAGTGAACGTGCCATCTAGAGACATGATGCCCCCGCCTTTGAGACCTCCGGTGCCGAATCAGTCGAATAAAAACGAGGAGGAGGGTCTGAAGCCTCCACCGATCCCTTCGCACGATGTCGTCGGGCTGTCTCCTCCACCAGTCGATATCACCACGACCAGTGGGCCCATGGAAGACCGATTCTCCTTTCCAACTGCGAACGAATCCGGTCTGAAGCCTCCGCCGAAGTATATACCTTTGAAAGAAGCGACCGTTGCTCCTCTGCCAAGCGTCAGCATGGTTCCACCTAGCCCCGGACCCTCCGCTGCTAGGCCCTTCATCGTGGAACTACTTTCTCAGGTGAGTTCGCTAAGGATTTTCTAGAGCTGCGCGAGGACCTCTGTAAATTGTATATTAATTGATTATGTTCGCCAGGACATGGTACCCCCACCGCCAGCGACACAGACTACCAGACCGCTCGAGATAGCAACAGTTAGGCCAGGAGTCGCAGTGTCGGGTTCGATACAGATCGCCACAGCCGTAGCAACCTCTCACATACCCGTCATCCACGACGTCGAATCGAAAATACCAATCATACATGGAACCGTGGATCTCCCAGTGGTCGTCGACGTACCTGATATTCTCAGGCCCGTTGAGACCATGATCACCGAACACGTCAGCATCTACACTGTCCGGCCGTTCGACACCAGACCCCCCCGTGTCCAGGTACTAAAACGATGGTTGATCGACACTGGAACAAGCGCTAAAAAGTCTAGTTTGTCACTGTTCTTACACGATTTTTGGCCCACAATTAAAAAAAAAAACGTTTCCAGGATATCCATCCAGCCAACGCAGATGCTGACGACCAACAAGGTGGTTCCAACGAAACTGAGAGTCCCGCAAGTGGACCACATTCATCCGAGCAGATCGTCGTCAACCTACCGCGAGATCGAGCCGACCAGGTCGCACACGTTCGACGCACACGTACCTCGAAACCCGGTGAAGCGACCGGAGCACACGGTATTTTTGGAGCCGAGCCACGAGAATGTGTTGCCGTCGAGCAGAGTGGAGCCAACAGAGTCCTTGACTCCTGCGACCACCACGAGCCAGAGGAAGGACCATCGAACTACGATGCGGAAGGACGAGAACAGCAAAATGGACGTGCCGCAAGCGACAGAGTCGAAACGAAGAAACGAGACGACCATCTACGAATTACCGAGCGTGGTGACCAGAGTGGACAGTTCCATAACCAAGGTGACGAACGTGCTGCCGGGTAAATATCACGGCAGGAACGAGTCGGTGATCAAGACGACGAAAGATGTCGCGGCTAGCACGACGCGCAAGCATGTGAACGGGTCCGCTACGACTATGCAGATGAAGCCTAAGGAGGTGGGTGTTGTTCCCCAGTCCTTGTCTCTTAGTATTCCTTCTGTTTACATTCACCGAAAAAGATTTCTATCGCGAAAGACGATGTACACGATCTTTGACAAATAACCTGCCGCGTTTTCAGGTGACGAGGTTCCAAACGTCAACGGTGACGAGAGTCGAAACCTCGGTGCTGGGTTCACCGCCGACCACCAGAACTCTGCTGATCACTCACACTCTGACGTCGACCACCGTCGAAACGGTGACTGAGACGTTGCTACGGCCGACCAGCGTGATATCGACGATCACGTCGACGATCCTACAATCGATCGTGACCAGAATACCGGCGCCCTACGAGAACGGAGTGGACAACGACTCGATCTTTGTGGTGTTGAGTGACCAGAAGCCTCCCGCGCCTGGAGCCGAAGAGGTAATCGTAAAACATCGTTGAATCGCGGCCAGAGGCGTCCCGGCGTATTCTGCAAGCGTGATCGACACCGTGAATTATGTCCGCAGGTCGAGGCTGAATACGGTGAAATTTCGAGGGACGAACAAGACCCGACCAGGAACGAGATCCATCGGGTACTCGCCGGTGGAATCCTCGGAGCACCTGTGGTGTCTCTTCAACCTGTTAGCAATCAGTGCGCTCCCGAGTGCAGGGCCTCGAGAGCGGAAATCTGCGCTGAAGTGGAGGGAGAGATGAGATGCGTTTGTCGTCCTGGGTTTGCCAGGATGTTCCCTGATCGACCTTGCAAACGTAAGCATTGAAGAGAGTCCACCATGGTACCAGACAGATGCGAGTCAAACTTTGGGGAAAAAATTCATCATTCGATTTATTTTATTTATTAGTTATCTAACATTCGATTGTACGTTTTCCAGCAACCTACACATACACTGTACGAGTCGGTCTGGACCGTATCGGACACGAGCCAGTGAACTACGAGTCCAGCATGAACGACACCACCTCGCCAGCCTATAGGAGACTGCTAGGCCCAACTAAGGACGCATTGGACAGAACTCTGATGCAGAGCGATCTCAGGGACATCTACAGAGGCTTGAAGATAGCCGGTTTCACGGCCGATCCGACGAAAGTCGAGTTCCACGTTCAGCTCAGCGACAACGCCAACGAGACCAGGCTGAAGGAGGTTCTTCAGAAGTACTTGATCGGAAGCAACTACAGCTTGGGAGGCACCGAGGTCTACGCCTCGAAAAATCTCGAAATGGTCGGTGTTCCTTTTATCGAGGTCTGAAACATTGGATAAATTTCAACGTCGAATAACGCGTTTCAGATCGATGCAATCGATTTCGACGAATGCATCACGGAGGAGGAGGGTCCTCATCACGATTGCTCGCCTAACGCAGCCTGCTTCAACTTGCGAGGTTCCTATCAATGTTCCTGCAAAGAGGGCTGGGCCGATCTGTCCGAGAACCCAACCTATCCAGGAAGAGTTTGTTCCCAGGCTCCGTTGGGTTGTCCCAGTTGCAATAACAAAGGACACTGTGTCACGAACACCAATGGGCAAGAAGTCTGCGAGTGCTTCCCGTGGCACAGCGGTCAGCGCTGTCAAGTTAACCTCAAAGGTGCATCATCCTACATCGTTCGAGCTAATTCAGTCCGTTCAGTGGGGTCGTTCGAATTTGACCGATAAATATTGCGGTTCGGGAGATTTCTCTCGGAATAAATCGTTCGAGCCAATTCGGTCGGTCCAGCGAACCCGGTCGCTGTTATTTGCATCGTAACGAGTAGAATTCTGTCATCGTTCGAGAATACCCTCGTGCAGCGAAGCACCTGATCCGTCTGGTCGCGTCGCTCGGGAAATAAACTACTGTAAAAGTTTCGTTGACACGCTACGTCGACGCTCGCCTCGCCTCGCACACACACGTGTTACAGCAGCAAAAGTCGACGGAGTTAATTACCGGAACAGCGTCCCCGAATGGCAGCGTTCGTAGCCAGGGTGGGACACGCGCGTAGGCTTCGAGCACCGATTCACAAGGGCATAAATCTTGTTCCAGTGCTACTGATAGCTCTGGTTACGACCGGAGCGATACTGCTGGGTCTTCTGGCGGTGTGCGTGGGCATGGCGTGCTTCCGTCACCCAAGCCGAAAACGGCAGGCCGGCGACAGACGAGCCATGATTCCTGGAACAGGCGGAGACACCAGTAGCGAGGGTAGCGTCACGGATCTGGCGATTCCTCATCACGTGCCTCATGTTCTGCCGCCCCCGCCGCAGATGATAGCGCCCCTGCCGCCGACCAAACGACCGGCCCGCAAGATCAGCGGGAAACCCAGGCAGCCGGCGAGGAAGGCCACCATGGTGCCTGCTTCAGGTACGTAATATGAGTGTATCTTTCAGAATAGAAATGTTCGAAAGGAACGTTTACGCTGAACCATGCTGTTCGATTCGTTACAGTGCCGGTAAACGACGAGCAACGAGACCGGTCGCTCACCGTGATGATACCCCGTGCCAAATATCGATCGGCGCCTCAGTCCCCGCAGAATTACAAGTCTGGGATGAGCACGTTCTCAACGGAAGAGCACAAACTGCTCAGTTACCTGGATAACGGCACGCACAACACCGGAAACAGAAAGCAAAGCATCACCAGCATGAAAGACTGCAAGGAGGCCGACGTGCAGGTGATGAGGACACCGGCGACGCCGACTGGCGCCCTCGTCAGCGCAGGTTTTCAGGTAATTTTAAATGAACTTTTTTTTTTTGTTAAGGGAGAGGAGGAATGCATTTACGCACTGACCCCCTCGGGATGTAGTGACAAACCGAGGGGAGTGCGGGACTCGGTACGATCGAATGATCGCCCCCTACCGGCTAAACCTCCTCTCCCAGGGTCCTTCTGACCCTTTTCCACAACTTCTATGCTGGGTCTACTGCCGGCCGGGGCCCCGCTTTTCGCATTTCTCCCGACCGGCATATCCTCAGCCCACACCGCGCCTTTTTTTTTTGCAATTTCCACAATCAGTTTATTACTCACTTATGTCCTTTAACAGTTCTTTAGCGTTTATGTTCTTTAATATATCGCACTAGTATTATTAGTTATTATTAATACACCTAATTTTTATTTCTAACTTAATAATTACTATTTATTTCACTATATTTCGCACAATCCACTTACACTTAGTTCACTACTTCTATCCGCTATTTACATAAGAAACTTTGCCCAGTGCGCTAATTTGATATCGAACCCGCAGCGGGTTTCCCATCAAATTGCCGTCAGGCCCACCAAAGTTCCTTGTATCCACTTTTATTGAATATTAACTCTACCTTAACCTATTATTTTCTTTTTTTTTATTTTTTTTCTTTTTTATTGTTCTTAATTCAAATATTTATAATTAACCTAAACCCTACATTTCTAAACTCCTATACCACTACCTACCCTCTAATACTAATATTTTATTACTATTACTTATTTATTTATTCCTTAATCTAGACTCTATAAACACTAAATATCCTAATGTTAAACCTCTACTCTTTACTATTACTCTACATTGCCTGGGTATGTACACGTCGGTCTAATACCAAGGACAATTTTCCGCGAACTCCGCCCACACCGCGCCTGTTCTTGCCTTTTAGGTAATTTTAAATGAACTATAGCTTACGAACAAATTTCAACAATTTGTTGTTTGTTTTTTTTGACATCCAGGTCTCTGCGACGGTGACGCGAACGATGGACGCCGACTCGACGTTGGCTCGATCCTGCGGCGAGACCACGGTGGAAACGGCGACCAAGGTGCTGCGAACAACGGATCCAGGCGATCTGGGATCGACGCTGCCCCGTTCCTGCGGAGAGACAACCATCCAAGCACCCACGAAGTTGCTGCGACTGGATCTAGGGGAGGCCGGCTCCACTCTGGCCAGATCCTGCGGTGAGACGACGATCCAGCCGCCGACCAAAGTCGCCGACGCTCGAAGAAGCAGCGTCAAGGATAACAGAGACAACAGAGACACCCGGGACAGTGCCAGCGAGGGGCACACGATGGCCGAGAGGGATCTGGGCAGCACGTTGAGACTTCCGGCTCAGCATCCGCCCCTTTATAGCCCGGATAGGGTGAGTTCACAACGAAATCCGAGATTTACGCGTGTACACGCAATGCTGAAACAACGGCCGAACCCTTTCAGTTTTCTACTGTCCGAGGTTATCTGATTTTTGTCGAAGCTATAGTTTATCACCGAGGACAAAGTACATTTGTCAATTGTAATCTTTCCTATAAAATAATTGTCGTTCGTTGTCCGCAGGCCAGCGATCGGGAATCGAACTTCGACTCCCTCTAGACACCAAGGATTCTTGAGATAAAGAGTATCCGGTCGACGGATTCCAGCCGTGGACGAAACCGCTGGACGGTGATCTCCATTGGCTCGGGAAACCGTTCAATGAAAATTCGTTGCTGCCAAACGGACGCAGAAAATGTCGGAATTCGAGTCGTTTGACGGAGAAAAAATTGCGAGAGTTCATTATCTTGAACACTGTCGATAGGTGCACCGTCATGGAATGCACGTAAAACAGAATGGATAGTAACATCTTCATTAAGTCGTTCGTTATTTTGTTTTTTTTTTGTTGAAATTCAAATAATATTTATTGAAAGAAGAGAAGCTTCGCGGATAGACAGTTTTCAGGATAATCGAACAGCAAGCAAGAATCGTGTGAACTGGAAAAAAAAACGAAACGAAAATTATTGAGAAGCGCCCCCCATTATTTATTTATGTATTCGTTCATCGACATTTAGGTAGAGGGCGTTAACGTTTATACCGTCGACGGGATTTTTAATCGAGTTCGATCGAACGTGAAAGAAGCTCAAACACAAAGAGACGCGCGCGTTATTTACCCCCGTGCCAAAATACAACCAATGAAAGGAAAGCTCTCTCGCCTTTCCGAATATCGTTATCACGTTTCATTTGTCGGTCGCGGAACGCTCGAAACGTCGGTCGAAAGTCTTTGCCGTAATCGGAGAAGAATTATCAACGACAAAACAAAAAAGAAAGAATAGTCGATTCGAGTCGATGGAAGAACGTATTTCCGGAAATAAATTATTGCGTCCACGAAAACGAAAAATTTCTATTTTCTCATCGGTAGAACACCGACTCCGTTTCACAGAGCTTGAAACGGAACATAATCGTGCGATCGAATTTCGAGCGAGCGTTTCGAGTTTCCGGCCGGAGATCACGCGAACGGAAGCGTGATTTAAACCCAGTGTCATAAGTTGTAAACGGCGGCGATCGGTCGCGGATCCGACGATCGCGCGCGATTCGTCGCGTAACCGGACATTATTATTATTGTTGTTGTTGTTTGTTTGTTTAGTCTATTCTCTGACGGGTCTCGTCATGTTGCCCGGCTTCGTCGGGAAATGTTCGTGCGTCGCGGCGTGACGATTCGATCGCGAAACCTCCATTCGATCGCGAGTCGCATGAAGTATCGATTTCCGAATGTGAATCGGGTTCTGTCGTGGTGAACAACTCCGTCGGAGCATTATGGGCACGATTTACGTTCGGAAATGTCAAAAATTCATTCCCTGTAAATTTGATTACAATCCAAGTTTAGGGAAATTCTTCTCGAACTGGAACAATTGAAATATGAATGCGGTACAAATCCAATCGGTTAATTAACGATGAAAATTAGAAGGGACTCGTTTGATATTGAACGGCAGAATGTGATCGAATGTGTATAATTATTTAATAAAGACGAAGTCGCGGCAACGTCGCTAGTATCAGACTCTAGGAAGAGCGAGCAGGACGCGTTGCATTGTTGCACGCACAAAGTGCATTTAAACTCTTTTCTTAGCTCAATAGGTAGCGTAAGCGGATGCAATACGGAGGACAGGTGTATCATTAACGATATTACTTCTATTATTATTATTATTATTAATTCTCGTAAGGTCGCGTTTTAACCAAAAGTGAATAGAAACGAAGACGACGATGCTCGTACCTTGTATCACACAATATTACTAACTTGTCCTTTTTCACGCCCAAATGAAATTGTTCTTTATACATGCATATAGATGATACGCGTGGATATTAATCTTTATGTATGTGCGTATAAAATATAATATTTTATAGATGCAAATGTAAAATTAATATTTATGCGTTATCGTAAATACATGTGTATATATATATGAAAATGGAATCCATATACATATATGTATTTACATACGATACACTTATAAATATATTCTGTTGTACATATTGTCTCCTCGAGGACCTCTTCTACTTAATGCTATTGTAATTTTTGTATACTTAGAGCCTGTATACTTCAGCGTAATTTTAATAAAACTGAATAATATAAACGACCGTGTTGCTAATTGCGGATCTTTATACAAAATAAAAATTGTAAAATTATTTTCTATCTCAATACCTTGAAGATAGAAGATAATATGACAGTATGTGTAAATGTTTCTAATATCTTTACTGTTTCAAATTACACTTATGTTCATGCATCGGCGATATTTCTGTAATCAACTTAAAAATATTTCTCCAACTCATTACAGACGTCGTACATGGCTGGTTAAGCAATTTTTTGAGTAGTCCACTGCGACTCGAGTGCTCCGTCGTTTTACCCCGGATTGGGGCGGGGGTTGAGGGTGGAGGGGAGGCTAGAAACAGCTCTTTATCCGGGGAGAGCTGTAGTGCCCGATAGAGAGGATAGGGGACAACTTGATTCTCGCTCGGGCAAAAACCGTGGACGTGCGCCGGACCGCGTTTCTCGATTCGTCGCGGCGCGAGGCGCGGCCTGCAACTAAAACGAGCCTAATCCACAAAACAAACCGATCTTCGCCTGTGCTCCGGGTCCACCGGTCATTCCGTAATACGTTCACGAGAGGGCCCTCCCCCCGTTCGCGTCCTGTGTCGTCCCCATACGCGACGAAAGGCCCGATTCGTCGAACGGGCCCCCTGTCCGACGACTGGCAACTACCGCAAATGACTTTATTTATACCGGCCGGCCCTTATTAGGACTCCCCGACCCATGGCCGTGTAAGGTTGTTCCGTAGGTAATTTCGCCCCGGTATCGGGCTTCTTTTGTCGGGCCTCGGTTTTTGCGCGCGGCCGTCTCTCCGCTGAAATTACTCCCGGCGAAGCGTCGTGCAAGTTTTTCGTCGGTGCGACGACGACGACGACGACGCGCGTTACGCGAACTCCGCTTCCACTGTCGCGTCGCGTCGTCGGGTTTACACCACGACACGCCGCTCGTACCCGGCCGATTTCGTTGGAAAACTGCGATACCGAGCGATCGGTTCTTCTGCGCGTTCCTCGCGGGGCAGAGGTAGCAGGGTACCGAGCACCTGGGACCGTTTCGCGAATTTCATGCCGCCGCCAACCCTAACCGCTACCTAATACGAGCGAACGGCTGCAATCTCGCCAACATAGGCAGCGATACACACTGCTCGGGAGCGGAGCATGGTCGCTCACACCACGCGCGCACGATCGCCGGAATGAGCAATTATCTCTCTCGCGCTGGGAATTAAGAGATGCCCGTTGGAAACCTGTTCGAATCAATCGGAAACGACGCCGGCGATCGTTTCCGTGGAAATTCGGAACCGATTGACGCTGGAATTATTTATTTACGTGATGCTAGTCCCTCGAGTTTATTTATTTATTTTTCTTTCGGTAGAATTTCGATTCTTTAACGGTTTCGACATCTTTGGAAACTGTTTATCTAAACTGCGCAAATTCAACGATGACGAGTATACTCGTCAGTAATATGGAATTAGGTTATGAAAAATGAGTTTATTTTTTTATTCTATTAATCGCATTTGTTTATCTACTTAAATTAACAATTTAGCCATGACGAGTATACTCGTCAGAGTATGTGCAATTTGGAATTAAGTCGTAAGAAATGAGTTAATTTTTTTAATTTTATTACTGGCATTCGTTTATTTACTTAAATTAACAAATTCAGCGATGGCGAGTATACTCGTCAGTAATATGGAATTAGGTTGTGAGAAATGAGTTTATAGTTTTATTCCGTTAATCGCATTTGTTTATCTACTTAAATTAACAATTTAGCCATGACGAGTATACTCGTCAGAGTATGTGCAATATGGAATTAAGTCGTAAGAAATGAGTTAATTTGTTTATTTTATTACTGGCATTCGTTTATTTACTTAAATTAACAAATTCAGCGATGACGAGTATACTCGTCAAACACAGATAATATGTAATTAAGTTGTAAGAAATGACTTTACTTTTATATTTGATGATATTCACATTCATTTACTTAAATTGACAAATTAAGCGATGACGAGTATACTCGTCGTAAACAGTTAACTGGCTAAAGGTAACGAATTCGTGTGAAAATGCCGGAGCAATTCGCCCCACAGCATCCGCTCGAGAGGGATCTCTTCTGTCGTGGCCGTGGCCCTTGTCGGAATGTTGTTCACGGGTAAAAGTCAAGCGGAAACGGCCCATGGGGAGTTTCGACCTGGGAGGACAGAACGAAGACACAGTGCCCTTTTTTCCGGGAATTGGCAGGGCCCCGACGCGTTTTTGCGACGCGTTGCGCGCGCCAGAGAAATTGGAACCCCTTGCGTCCTCGTGTTTCCGACCGCGCGCGAGGACCCCCGTCGATTTCTCCGTGCGCCCTTTCTCCCGAGCACGTAACTTCTACTCGTCTTTCTCCTCCCCGGCGCGGTACGGTGCTCGATCGCAGATAAGATTTCATCGAAGGAAACTACGAGGCGAGCCCTTCGAGGGATCCGTACGAGTGACGCGTAAGATACCCCTTGGGAACCCGGAGAAAGAACGAGAAATTTGTATTCGAGATATCCGAGAATTCCAATTTGTGCCCGCCCGTGATCCTAGGAATTTTAATTGATGCCAACCGCCCCTAGCCTTGGTTACTCTGCCTCTCGATATCGCACCGATCCATACGACCCTACTGTCGCCCCGTAATTTTACGGTGACAGACGACACTGGGAGGCGAAATCTGTTTTAGTCGTCGTGTACCCAGGATCTCGAATTACGTCGCGCGAAATCGGCTTGTACCTACAAGTTTATCGTGCTGCTTACAGAATTATTATAACCGGATCACTGATAAGGAGCGACCTAAGCAATGTATGGGCGCTAGACAACGAGAGGGAGACCTAACAGGCTATAAGGCACAACTATAAACACAACATAAAAATGTTCACCGAAAATAATTTCAGCGTTGAACAACAAATGTTTTTTAAATATTAAATCGATTCAGGGTTCGTGAAAGAAAAGTTGTTAATTCTTTCGAGCGAAGACTTTGAAAAATTTTTTCGTGACTAAAACCAACATAGATTTCAAGATTGAAGCTTCCTCTTTACAACGACACCTTAAAAACTGATGTACGATTTTGTTTTAGCTTTTTCATCGAGTTTCGAATGAAAGCTGTGCCGTCAACTTTACACTAGTATAAGTTACACCACGGTAGCTACACACGACCGAACTTGTTCCTCATTTTTGTTGCATAAAACGGTGAAGAAAAATCGTACATCAATTTTCAAGGTGTCGTTGTAAAGACGGAGCTTCAATCTTAAAATCTATGTTGGTCTCAGTCACAAGAAAAATTTTTCAAAGTCTTCACAGATGTTCGAATGTGTAACATTTTCAATAAGAGACGAGTCTTCAGTTTCTCGCTCGCTACGTCATGGAAAAAGATCTTGGGATAAAATGAACGATGAATTTCGAAAGTAGAGGTATTCAGCTTTGAAACGAGTCAAATTTTGTGATCGTGTGATCATTTTTTACGAAATTATTACCGTTTAAATATTGAGAATTTTTCGAGAATCGGCTATTTAGTGTTGAAATACTTCTTAGATCCACTGTACATGTATATATCAATATACAGGGTGAATTCGATAAAGCAGGACACCTAAATATCTCCGTTACTTTTCGTTGTACAAAAAAACTTCGTAGGACAAAGTTACACTGTTTGAAGGGCCACGTATAACACGTATAATGTGTTTATTTTGTCAGCTACAACATTACGTTAACGAAAATATATCATTCCATTTAAAAAAACATCGATAACCTTGAAATCTCATAAAAATAACCTTGACATTTTTTTCCCTTACACCGTTATATGTGGCCCTTCAAACAGTGTAACTTTGTCCTACGAATTTTTTTTATACAACGAAAAGTAACAGAGATATTTAGATGTCCTGCTTTATCGAATTCACCCTGTATAAATAGTTAGCAGAAGAAGATGAGAGAGGGAGAAAAAAAGATTTATATATATTAATATATAAATATTTGTTTATATTCATCGTCACGGAAGTTGGCAGAAGAATGCGAGAGAGAGCGAGAGAGAGAGGGAGAGAGAGAAACAGAAAAGAAAAGAAAAAAATGTGGATGGCCATAGAGAGATTCGGTTCGCTCGAAGTCGTTATAGATCGCCGCCACCGTAAATAGATCTGTGTACGGTGGAACGGCCGTGAAACGGCAACATCGTTCGCGCTCGGATTTCCTGTGAAATCCTTTTCACGCGTCTCGGTTCCGCGGTCATCGAGAACGGGGCGGGTCGTGCCGCGGAGGTGAACAGGGCCGGGGGTAGGATGGGAGGGAGGGAGGGATGGTACCCGTGTTCTGCTCCATAGATCACGAACCAGGTTTCTTTCGGTCCACCTTTCAGGAAGCGGCACAATGCCTAGCGTCTCTGCCATTATACGGGAAGCCGATCCAGCCGCGGCACCGTGGCCGACAATGGTTGCGAAGTTGCCCATTGTGCGGGTGATTTCGAGCCTAGAGCCACGGGAGAGAAGGACCTTTACCTTCTTCTCTCTCTCTCTCTCTCTCTTTCGCCCTGGCCGTGTTACCGGCGAGATGTCTTCATTAGCGCGTCGCCCCGCCGCTCTCCGATAGGCTGAGAGTCTTCCTCGAACGAGGACGATCGAATCCCGAGAGACGTATTTCTTAATCATCTCTTTCGAAACCAGCAATATCGATTTTCTATCGATCACTCTGTACCGACAGGATCACGAATACAGTCGCATAAGACAAGCCACGTGGACTAGGTTTTTTTCGGATAGAAAGAAACGGATGCAAAATTGCTTGGACCACAGTTTTAGTATGTGTACGCAAGTTTTTGTTTTATTATTTTGAGTTAGTTTAAGTTCTTTATTATTTTTAGGTAGCATACATAGGTTTTTTAAATTATTTTTAGTTAGTACACGTAACTTTTTTTTTATCATTTTCATTTAGTTTAAGTTCTTTATCATTTTTAGGTAGCATACATAGGTTTTTTAAATTGTTTTTAGATAGTACACGTAAGTTTTTTTTATCATTTTCAGTTAGGTTAAGTTCTTTGTTATTTTTAGGTAGCATACATAGGTTTTTAAATTATTTTTAGTTAGTACACGTAAGTTTTTTAAAATTATTTTTAGTTAGTATACATAAGTTCTTTATTATTTTTAGACAGTATATGTACATAAGTTCCTTATTGTTTTTAGGTAGTACCCATAAGTTTTTCATTATTTTTAGTCAGTACACATAAGTTTTTCGTGGTGCTCAGCAGATTCGAAGGTGAACTTAGTATTTGATAAAAACGGACCCACATACTTTCGATGTAGTCACTCAAGGTCATTCAAGGTCGCAAGTATATCAAGGACACCAGCGTATCAGTTTCCGGTTTAATAGCATACTGAAAAGAAGCAAAAATTGTTTATTTGCCTCCCTTATCTCGCAATCCAAACATTTTTTATTTTGCACAAAGGTCCGCAGTCGTAACCGTGAAAGAAAAAATGATGAAAAAGTAGAGACCTACCCAAAAAGTGGTCCGTGCGTTGAAAAGGACAACACGTCCGCGCGCGTCAGCTCGTCAATATTTCCACCAGCTGCTCCCGTCCCATTCTCCCCGGGTCATTAGCCAGGATTTTCCGGGGTCGAAGAAAAGCGCGTTTTCAACCCCATCGGGCAAGAGGCACAGCAGCGGAGGAGGCCGAGAAATACAGACATACGTACCCCGCATTGTTCGACACAGGTAGCCGTACGACGGAGGTAGTTTCCGCGGCCGATTGGATCCTTCGATCGGATCGCATCGAGAGGGGCTTTTATGACGGCAATCGATCGAGCGTCACCGCGGCCGAGTGACACGCGAAAGGAGAAACACGAGAGAGAGAGAGAGATGCGATACAGGCGGCCCCGAAACGATAGTTATAAATCGTCCCGCGGGGGCCGATCACGCCTGGTTTACAAACAATGCGGACTACCATGCGGCGCGGGCACAATGGCAACGAGTTGTCTAGACGATCCTTGCGAAGATCCACACCGGTGCGCCCCGATCGCAATAATTCCAGAGCATACACAGTGGTCGAAATCTCCATAGTTCAAACATTTCCCTGTTTTTGAACGTTATTGACTGATAATTTCATTGTTATTGTCTACGCGTGATTACTTCTTCGATTACAATCGATTTCTTGATTGTTATTTCTGATTGTATAGCATCGATTATTATATTTATTGATATTTTATTGAGAATTCCGACTAAATTACCAGAGTTCTGATATATCCCTTTTATTTTTATAAATAGGATAAATTTGTAGTTTATATTTTTTCTGAACCCCTTGACATGCAGATATATAATAGATATATAATAGATATAATAATACAAATTAATTTGGCTCAACCGAGCTTATTTTGAAATTTGCATTGCTGTATAACATTTAATCAGTATAATAATGTTAATGGACAATAATTAACCCCTTGCCTTACAATATCGTGTCGGACACGTGATTTTGAACAGAGTCTAATAAATATGTTATTAATTTTCTTTAAACCGAAATATAAAATTCTACTTTAGTTTAGTTGGTGTACATATATATTTAGTTGGAGAACATATATACAATAGACATAAATTTTCTCCTTTTTTAGGAAATTACGAACCGCAAAAAGGTTCTGATCACTGAAACCGTGAAATAAATTGTAAGGCAAAGGGTTAAGTAACGTTATAAAATAATAATAATTATAATTATTTATGAAATTTTGATTTGAGTTCCCGATCGTATTAGAATAATAAAAACTGAATAACATTTATCGAACCTAGCGCCGAAATCATTCACTTTTATAATTATTTATATTTTCATTTATATCACGATATAATAATAAATATGTTTCTTATAGCGATCGTATTATTGTTAATAACAAAATTCCAATGTTTGCGGCGCTACGATTCGATCAGTTACTAAATCAAAAACAATTTTGCAGATTATCAAATAATCATCGACGTTTCGATTCTAGTTTGAATCATTTTCAAGATGTTTTTGCTTTGCGTCTGTAAAAATATGTGTATTGTAACAATTTTCAAAATATATTATTGATAGAACATATTGACAAAAAAAATTTTTTTTTTGTTTATAAATGTTATTCATAAAACTATCTTACTTGTTTTTGATGTGATTTAATAGTTTTATAAATAACATTTATAAACAAAAAGATTTTATTTTGTGAATATGTTCTATCAATAATATAGTTTTGATTTAGCAAAATTGTTTTTGATTTAGTAACTGATCGAACCGTAGCGCCGCAAACATTGAAATTTTGTTATTATGATATAATAATAATTATAATTAATTATAAATATAAAATAATAGATAATAAAGTAGTAGTTCTGCAAAATATGAAACATTTCAAGACATTTTGACGTCCCACATACGTCCATTGTATGTCAAGGGGTTGCCACCCTGTGGTATTAAGAAATAAGTATGCAACTATGAAAACTTCGATCACTGTATATACAATATATAGTATACTATACATCGGCGAGCAACGCGCGCACCCGAGAGAGCCACCTGATAGGTGGTAACTGGTAACTGGTACCCTGGTGATTTGTAACTGGTAACCCGTGGTGCCCGGCTAATCCCACAAAGAGCGCCGACCTTTGAAATTTCTGGACAATTTATTTCGTGACATGCGATACACGCCCGAGGTAGCTCACGGCCAACGGCCGGTGCCGCGCCATTGTCACCGTGGAAACGGCGCGGCGAAGGCGTTTTTCGGCTCGTCCACGCGGAGACTCGAACGTTGCCGGACAGATTTCTGATTTAGGGACTGCGCCGCGCACTACGGGGCCAGATCGACGAGCCGAAAAGTCCTCGCATCGATTCCTTTTAGGAATGTCTAACGTTTCTTAAATGTCCTTTACACTCGAGAACGATAATATTAATTAAAGTTATTAAAGATCAATTATTATTAAGACCAAACTTTTTCACATACCATTTTTCACCGAATGCATCCCTCTTCCTCGTAATGGAAAACCTATAGAAAATCGTGTCCGATTTTCTTTTTTATGAATAATATTCAGTGGATCCAAAAAGTATTTTTAGTATTTTTTTTTTAGAAGTATTTTCAGTGCTCCAAGGGTACAATATATTAACAGAAAATACCCGATTCTCGAAAAATTGTCATTATTTAAACAGTAATACTTTCGTAAAAAATGACCAGACAATCATAAAATTTGACTTATTTGAAAGCTGGAAGCCTCTAGTTTGGAAATCCATCGTTTATTTCATCCCAAGATCTATTTTCATGACGTAGCGAGCGAGATACTGAAAACGCGTTTCTTATTGAAAATGTTACACATTCGAACGTCTGTGAAGACTGAAAAATTTTTCTCTTGACTGAAACCAACGTATATTTCAAGATTGAAGCTTCCTCTTTACAGCGACCCCTTAAAAATTGATGTACGATTTTTTTTAGCCGTTTCGTCGAGCTTCGAATGAGAGCTGTGCAGTCAACTTTACGCTAGTATAAATTACACCAAGGGGGCTATACACGACCGAACTTGTTTCTCATTTTTGTTGCATAAAACGGAGAAAAAAAAATCGTACATCAGTTTTACAGTAAGTTAAAGATTTAAACCAAAAAAGAAAGGAAGAAAGCAGTACATTTTTATACTGCTTATTTAGCAGACACACAGACGTTTAGAATTCTGATTCTATTATTTAAGACGTCTGTACAGTACTGCAAAACAATCTCTTCCTTGAGATTCAAATTGCATTAATAAAAAAACTCCGGTGGTGTCCGAGGAAAAGTGAAATTTAAAGGAGAGGGGAACGCCGAAGAGTTCAGCGAGCAACCGATGCTCGGGAGAAATGATTTTCGAGCTTTGTCCGTGAAATCTTGGGAAGTTCTGGTTTCCGCAGCGCAGCATTGTTGGGATCCTCCGCCGGAAATTGTTAGGGATAATGAGGGATCCGGGAAGTTCTTTGAACGCAAGATGACGGGGTGCATTCTGCCTAATAGACTCGTCCCGCGCGGCAGCTTCTTCTCGCCGTGCTGAGCACCCTCCGGTGTTTCTCCGGTGTTTGCCGCGTCCGGGCTCTATCAATTATCCCGTTCGTTAGCGCTCAATTAGAGAGAATATCGAGAGATGTAAGGACACGAAAAAGAGAATTTCATTTCCGTGAGTGGCATGAAAAATTTGACGGGAAAAAAAGGTAGTAGGGCGAGTCGATTCGTGAAGTTGAAGGGTGAAACAGAGGTGCTGCACGCGGTGTCCCGCACACCTGTCGACTTTCACCGAGCTTTCCTAACAGGCGGGACGCGGTTTCCGAGTCGGGGCCGATTTGCGGCCTGTCACGGCGAACAGAGAACGTCAAGGCGATGAGTGACACAAAGCCAGGACATTAGCAGGACAGATCCCGTCGTTTGACGGGACTTACCTGGCTCCCGTCGTCCCTCCCCCGCGGACCACAGCCCCGGCAAACCCGCGGCGTTTTGCGAAACACGTCCGAAACGTTGTCCGCTTTCGATCCATCACTTCACCGGGGGAAATTGCGCGTAACGGGTGTTGGCCGGCTCGAGCACCTTTCGGGATTTCATCGGTGAAATTCGGCGTGACCGACGAGCACGACGACAATCGCGTCTATCGTCTCACGGTCCGTTCCGGACGCCATTCGGATGCAGCGGAGATCGTGCGCAAGCTCGCGGAAATGGAAAATTACGATGCGACGCGCTCGGAAGGGAGCGCAGAGAGATGAGGATTCGTTCGATTGTTCGTCAGTGTTCTCTAATTAGAAAATGGTGTTTAACTTTTTTTTAAATTAGAAATATCATTGTTATTATACTGTTGAAGCTACAATAACCATCTACTAGAGACGCAGGAACAGACGCGTACCGTGATTTTGTCAGATTGAATCGGGGCATTGTTTCAATTCCACAGATGATTCACATTCGATTGGCACGCGAACATTGCGCAAAGCTCTTTTTTTTATACGTTGCGCAAGCAACATTTTGATAATGACGCCGCGTCGAAGGACAGACCGTTAGAGGACACGAAAACGAATGGTAAATGGGAAAGTCGATTTCGACAGCCCGGCTAGAGAGGGAATGAACCGGAACGTAGTCTGAACAACGGGTGTCGAAGTTTCGGAATTTAGCAAGTATCGTTTAATTCTAACATTTCTTCAATCTTTAAATATTTGAATAGTTGAATTTTTGAATCTGTCAAAGTTTTAGTCTCTGAATCTTTAAATATTTGAAGAGTTGAATTTTTGAATCTGTAAATGTTTTAGCCTCCGAATGTTTAAATGTTTAAATATTTGAATTTTTGGATCTGTAAATGTTTTAGTCCCTAAATGTTTAAATGTTTAAATATCACAACTTTTAAATGTTTAAATATCAAAACTTTTAAATATTCGAATATTTGAATTTTTGAATCTGTAAATATTTTAGTCTCTGAATATTTAAATGTTTAAATATCAGAACTTTTTAAATATTCGAATATTTGAATTTTTAAATATTTGAATAGTTGAATTTTTTAATCTTTCAATGTTTTAGCCTCTGAATGTTTAAATGTTTAATTATTTGAATTTTGGAGTCTTTAAATGTTTTAGCCTCTGAACGTTTAAATGTTTAAATATTTGAATTTTTGAATCTTTAAATGTTTTAGTCTCTGAATTTTTAAATATTTGAATATCAGAACTTGTAAATATTCGAATATTTGAATTTTTGAATCTTTAAATGTTCGAGTCTCTGAATTTTTAAATGTTTAAATATCAGAACTTGCAAATATTCGAATATTTGAATTTTTGAATCTTTAAATGTTCGAGTCTCTGAATTTTTAAATGTTTGAACATTTGACAATCATCGAATTTTTTAACATTTAAATTTTTGATCCCTCTGATTCTGGAATGTTAGAATTTCTCATACGACGATCGAATGGCTTTGTGATTATAATGGACGGGTTCCCGTGGGCCGCGTCACGCCTCGAGATCCCGTGATTTCTCGGTCGTCTTTATTGCGACACGTTCCAGGGATTTGGCGCGGTCATGGAAAATAGGGACTGGTTGGTGCGGCGGGAAACGTGCTCCCGAGATAGTCGTGGAAACCGTGGAAAATCGGATTTCATCGTCTGTTTGTTATTTTCGCGGCACGGCGAAACGTTAATGGCCGTCGAATGGATGCTCCGGGACACGGTGCTGATGCGGCGAAACGCGTCGCGTCCTCTTACAATTATACACATTGTTGTTGTTATTTAATACACCGAGAACGATCATCTTTATCGTATCACCAAAATTTTAACTTTAATCTATCAATTATGAAAATAGTAAAACGAGTTGTAATTATCACGAATAATAATGTACAATACCCTTGTTCTATACCAGAGATGGGGAACCTGCAGGCTCTGTAAGTTTCTTACTCGGCATTATAAAAGTTCATAAAAGTATCAATTAATATTTGATCATATAGATTACGTCAATTTGGAAATTAATAGAATGCTTAAAAAAATGAAAAAATCCAACAGTGAAATACAGACAATTATAACTGCCTCCTTCATTATTGCCTAATTTAAATTGTGGCCTCGAATATACTATAATTCTTCAATTTCAGAGTTCAAGGTCATTCGAAGGTCACACTCTAGTTCCGTACTTTTTCACGACCAATCTAGTCAAGTCCATTTCCATCGTTTCGTTATATATAAAAAGAAATTGCGAAGCATAGACGAGTTAAAGCCAAACCGGAAGTAAGCTCCCCACTCGCTTGCCCGCCGAAGGAGCCGTTCGCGAGGACGTGGCCCCACGGTGGTGTCCCAGGTCCTACAAAAAAAAAAAGAGAAAAAGAATTCCACGAGGTCGACAGCCCCCGTCGATTCAACCACCCATGCATTGTTTTCCTTGGTGGTTCGCCGCGGGTAAAGGATTAATATAAATCTCGACGAAAACAACTGACGGGCGAAGGGTTCGGCTCGGAGCGCAACCCCGTAGGAGATCCTCCCATGAGGGGTTGCGCGCGAACGCGCCTGAAGAATCGCGGCGCGGGGACCGGGGAGCCCGGTCGACACGGGTGGAGAGAAGGAATTCTTCACGGGCGATCCTTTCGCGTTCCCGATTATATTCTCTACGACCGGCGATCGTTTTCTTCTATTGACCGTGCGGCGGCCATTGTTTCACGTCCCGTGGATTTTTCTCGGCAGTGGTCGCGCGTTACGGCGCAGGGTTTCTCTCGGAAGGTGTCCGGGTACGTATCCGAAATGAGCGAGTTCGTAGGGGGCCCCGAGGGAGGGGGGGGCGGGGCACGCTGGCCCCCCTGATTCCTTCGTCGTTACAAAGGAAGCGGCCGCAGAAAAAGAAAGGGAAATGGGGAGAGCGAGATGGAGAGCCTAAAGAGTGAGAGAGAGAGAGAGAGAGCCGCCGATTTTTCATTTTCGAACAGGCCGGCAACGCCTAGGCCTGCCTGGCCGCACGGGGCCCCGTCGAGAGCCGGTAATCATCTTGTTCTCGACGCCCCGTGAATAACACAAAAGATCGAACTCGGCGCTAATTACGTCGCTGCCCCCCTGCCCCCGCCCCTCAGGGACGCGGGGGTTGCGACCGGAGAGGCTCGACGGTGCCGTAACCAATCGCAGCGGTGACGTCACTGAGGAGGTGACGTCGTCTTCGTCGCAAACCAGCCACGTGTCGTTTAACCGGCGGGAGCATTTTTCCAGAACATCGTTGTTACTCGAGCCGCGTTATTCCCACTTGCCAAATCGATCAACTCCGTAAAACAGACTCCACTCCATGAAAAAACCTGACAACTTTAAATCGCTTTAGGACTTTTCTGGTAGTTGTTGAATTGTAAGCTTTTTACACTATATGCCTCGACGGTAGCCAATAGGAAGGCGCTCTGCGATTTTCTAGTTAGTTCCGACCGGGCAATCCACGTGACGCCACGTGTCAGCTTCTTCTATTATATTCATTTTTGTTAAACGTACGATAAACTTATTATTAATAATATACGCGACGCATAATTATTTTTAAACGGAGTCTTTGGAGTTGACAAAAAATTCAACAGTGGTTTTTATATTTTAAATCTGTCCCCACTTTGTGGAAAATATAATCTTTATTGCAAATGATGCTCTGTCCGCTCCTTTCGGCGCTCGCTCGCGGTCTGACGACACGCACCTGTCGCCGAATGGCCTCGCAATTCTCTCTCTCACTCGCTCACTCGTTCGTACCGGCGCCACACTTTACCCCATAAAATAACCTGACAATTTTAAATTGCGCGCCATTTGTTTCGTTTTTTGGTACATAGGCGGAGCGAGTCCCCCCCACCAGTGTACCGTCTCGACAGACTTGCGGGGCGCGCACAGTACATACTGTCGCGCGTCACCTAGACGATTCTCTCGATGGTGGGGTTACGCTTTGCCGACGCCACTGTGCTCGAATGGAAACACCGTTTGTCCCAGTTGTGCTTTGGATCGCTGGACCAATCTGAACGCAGCTTAAGACATTGTTCCAGTCGATATCTGAATAATCGATCGATGTTTTTCAATGTAAAAAAAAAGAATTACAATTTCCGCTGAAAGCTATCCAGCTGCGCGCGAATCTTCGAGAATCGGTCGTGTTATACTATTTCTCGTCGCTGAATTTTTTCGAAAATTGCAAAATCGAAGAAATAATTCCGGGTTAGAGGTAAGACGAGCGAATAAGAGTTGGACTCCATTCGCCGAGCAGGGAGGGAACGGAAGGAAGGCAGCGGAGAGGCAGGAACGGCGGCAGATGCGGCAGGGCAGGCAGGCAGGCAGCCATCGTTCTCGATTTCTTGTTCGCTTCATGGCGAATCAGAAGGGCCGCGGAGCGAGTCCGCGTCCGATCGGGGGCCGCCTCATTGTTTTTCCACGGCCGAGGCCCCTCTCGCGGCCTTTATGAGCTTCGAAAGGGCCCCACGACGACGCTCTCTCTGGGCCAGGAGCGTAAGAAGCCTCTCTCTCCTGATGCCGCGAGAGTTTCGCAAGTCACTGGACGGCCGACCCCCACCCTCTCCCTCGTGTTTGCTTTGCCTGCTTTACCTGCTTTACCCGCTGTCCGTTCGCACCAACCGCGACGGCCAGGTCCGCCGCCACGAGAAAAAGCAAAATTGATTCTTCGTTGCGTCCCGCCTGATTCGCCTTGCCTGAATCTGGAAACATTATTATAGCCCCCCCCCCCACCCCCGCCACCGACCGCCGGGGATATAGGAGACATGTTAATCACGACCCTCGATCAGCTCCTTTTTCTTGCGCACACTTTGTAAACGTTCGGGGGGTCGCTTTTACCACGAAATCAGAGGGATTTAACCTTTTACGCTTTTATTTTACGGTTTCAGTGATTAGAACTTTTTTTTTGTAGTTCGTAATTTTCTGAAACAGGAGACAATTTATATCTGTTGGAGGCCTATTTGTTCTTCAATAGCTGTACATTAACAAAACCAACATAGAATCCTAATTTGGTTTAAAGAAAATTAATAACATATTTATTAGACTCGGTTTAGAATTTTTATCACGTGTCTCACACAATATTGTAAGGCAAGGGTTAGCAATTCTTTTTGTATGTAAAAAGATACTCCATTTTCTTGAATGTCTCCGAATACCAAAAATAGTTATATGAAAATTGAATCGGGCTTTATTAGACGATGCTATTAAGTTATAACTTAAATAATAATCGCTACGTTTTCATATAACAAAACTCTCCGCATTCTTCAAAGATCAATAAACGTGGACATCAATACTAAACCTATCACGAGGGGTCGACCAACCTCTCTTATATTTTTCATTTCACAATTATAAAAAATATAAAATTACTTACACGGAAATTGACCAGATTTTTAGTTCAAGCACATATTGTGCTAAACAATTCCTAAGCTAGAACATTTTTATCGCGTTTAGTCCACGTTAGCGTTAAGTTCGAACAGTTCATTGATTGTATATCAGAAATATCAATCATTCCAACAGTGAAACAAAAAACAAACAGTCAATTTTTTATTACTATGCTGCAGATCTTTATGCATTTATGAAGAAATTGGTTGGATGGAAAATGAAACGGTAAAAGATTTTTAAAATCCAAGAATGTCGTAATGTTGTTTTTAATGTAACCAAGTCATTAAGGGACGAAATTAATTTTCACGATATTCCTGCTTCCTAGAATCAATGCGCAACATTTTTATTTTGCATAAAGATCTATTAATTACCAATAAACTTTTCCCCGAAGATTGGCGAAACGCCGAAAGAATTAAGTCGAGACCCGGTTGATCAAGATCGTCGGTCCGACCGTAGCGTCGCGTCGCGTCGCGGCATGGCACGGCATGGAAGCAGAGACGCAGTAAAGAAGCGATCATCGACGGGCAAATAAGCGTTAAACCAACCGGATTCCAGGGCCAGGCAGCGGCCGGTGCGAGCTTTCCGTGCAGTCCCGAAGTGTGAGTTTCACGAAAGCTTCCAGGCCTGTTGCTAATTCGTGGATGACCCTATCTCGGGGATCTCGTTTGGGAGCAAGCTACTAACTCTCGACACCTCGGTGGTAAATTCTCCCTTTCCGGCGGCGGCTGGCCGTTGCGTCGCGTCGCGTCGAGTCGAGTCGGCTGGCCCCCTTTTTCCCGTTGAAGCGAGCAGGATCACCGAGCCCGGTAGGGAGGAAAGATTCCTCCCGCGGACACACACACATATCTCAGCTTGCAGCGTGCAGATCGGTCGTGGAGATAGCCGTTCGCCGGGCACACACCGAGACACCCCGGCATCCTCCTCGGACAATCGCGCGTTCCGTTGCTCGTGAGTCGGGTCCCGGAGTCGGAGAGGCGGTGGGGGCGGGTGGGCCCGCCGAGTCAGGCCCACGGGCCCCGTTGAAAAGCGTCAGGTATCGTCGTAAATCGTGATCGTCGGTTTCCCGGAGGAGGATTTTCGCGCAAGTAGATCGCCACCCGTCGAACAACCCCCCGCGGACTCGTCTTAGGACCATCCTCTTCGTGGTAGTCTTCGTCGTCGAGCAGCCTCTTTCTTGTGGCGCGAACGTTCGTCTTTCCGTGGGAGAGAGGGAGAGAGAGAAAAAAAAGGAACAGCCGTGGAACAAGAGTCTGGAACGCGGCTTCGCGAACGAAATAGAAGATGAAGCAGAGAGAAAGAGAGAGAGAGAGAGAGAGAGAGAGAGAGTGGTAGAAGAAGAAGAAGACTAGACAAGAGCGGGGCCCGCCGCCCGGAGGATAGAGGAACGTGGTAAATGGGGCTGTAAATCTGGCGGGCAGACCCATTATAAGTTTATTACCGACTTTCCTCGACGCGCGACACTTCTTCGGCAACGAGTCTCCGGCTCGAAACCTGTTGCGAACGGGGAACAGCACGCCCAGCGGGCTCTGGTCGGGCCGGAGGCCCCGCTCGGCAGGCGGACGGGACCCGTCGAGCACCGTTCCGCAGGAGAGGATATTAGTCATGCGCGTTTGTTCTGTCGGAAATATGCTTAGGGTACTTTATGCCGGACGCCGGACCGCGGTTCTGTTGACGGGTCCGCGGCCGGCGTTTCGTCGATCTTTCGCTGACATTAGCGATTAGGAGGTCCCTCGTATAGGACCGAAGTTGGCCTCACAAGGGATCAACTACTCCCGATTAGATTCGGATTCACGGAAGCGATGCGACTCGTTGCATCGTCGAAGGAGCTTCTTCTCAATTTTGAGGAAGCCCTTCGCTCTTAAACAAGTCCTCTGTTCCGACACGCATCTCCGAAGGATCGTAACAGCCTCGTCGTGTCGAATGTTATCGACGAAGGCAGCAGTTCGAGCCTGTACTCGTCGAACGGTCCGCGATACAATTTTCCCAGAGGATTCTCGTACCACGAAGTAATTACGTGCTGCGGACTCGTGTCAGTTTTACCGGGGCGAAGAGGTATCGTTAAGAGTCGGGAGGAGGGCCTCGGGCGATCGGTTCCCGGGAACCCGACTAATTTAGATAACAGGTGGGCCCGATTCGACGGGACAGCATTCTAAACACAAAAGTCCCGGGACGGCTGACAGGTCGAAAATCCGATCGATAATTCCCGGAGCGAGAGAGCCGAAGAGAAATCCTCGGTATCGCCTCGATCGGACCGGTGACATCAAAAAGAACCTAGCGCTCCCATCCTCCCCGCTCCTCCTCCGCGCTTCTCCTGGGAACAAAAAGAACAGCGGACCCCGAGGTGTTCGTCAGGGTTTCGTTTTTTCGGTTTAAAGATCACCGGCACATAAACAGCCGGTGTTACGAGGCTGTCGCTGTACGAAATTCGAAGCGACGCGGACCCCGGTCGATGCTGAACGGGGTTGGGGCGGCGGTGTGGAGGAGGCCTTAATCTTGGACGTGGCGCGGGGCCCCCACCGTGTGTACGTATGTCCTCTAATCATGGCTGGGAAGGCCGCCGCGGCCCGGGATAGAGACGTTCCACGGCCTAATTGCTATATATATGCCAAGAGGGGGGGCTACTCGGCTCGGTCTCGGTCGGTTATGCCCGGGCCCACGGTGTTATTAAACCCTCGGGGCCCCGTCCCACCTTGACTCCACGTGGAAACGCTCGGTGGGGCCGCCTCCCCCCCTTCCGAATATCCGGCACAGGACGAAAAACCGCCGCTGGCCGATCGACGATCGAGCCCGAAAACCGTAGCGCCGATCGTATCGACGCGCGTCACGAGTTCGGACATCATAATTCAACTCGAGCAACGACGAGTATACTCGGCGAACGCTGGACAGACGGTACTATTGTAAATTTTATGAAAATCGGGGAAGGTTTGCATTCTTATTTGGTAAAATATTTGGTCCGACGCATATACACGTCAAACGCGCTTCACTGGTTAAAAAGATCTTTACATATCGCAATATATCGCATTTCTACCGTCAGTTTTTCCGCATGTTCCTTTCTTTGTTACTGTTCGTAAATTCTTGTTTCTATTATGTTTACATGTAAGAGGGCTTCGGTCCATTACGATAAAATAATACTGTAGGAACGTTCTAGAATGTTCCGCTGTTCAGATCTGTTGACAGCCTGAACGTTTTGTTTTACGCGTGATAACGACGACGGCAATTCTTTGTTTTTACGTGTGGTCACGACAACGGCAATCAGGACAAACGAACAGTCTGATTTTACACCCGAAACTCGAAACACGTAACCGATTAAAATAAACTTTTCATTTTCTGGATACTACAATACTAATAATAATATAATCCTCAAGCTAGGTAGTTCGGAACCCACAGCAATAAAAAGTAGGTCCCGCTGAAATTAGGCGATAGCGAGAGTGGAAGGGGGGGAGAAGTGATAAATGGATTTGAAACCATTTGGAGTATTCAAGTTTAGAGCGAAATGGTGAAGTCTTGTCTTGAATGCTCGGAGGAATGGTTTTAAATGGTAAACGTATGAAACATGATATCAAGCTTGATGTCAGTAGTTGTGTCGCCCTTTCATCGCACAATTTCAAAAGAAAGGCTGAACATTTTCCGGAGTATCGCTCCCGCGCTGATTTTGGCCACGAGCCGCCGGCTGCTCTCCACGATTTCTCTGACAAAGAGGACTCGCGGTCCGGGCACTTGCTCGACGATGGAACGCCTAACTAGCCTGTATACCTGGGCATAAATATCGGTGGAGCTTTGGGGAAGGAATCGGCCGGATCATTAGCTGGCAATCTAGGCTACAATTTGTAGACACGTTCCGCCCGGTGACAGGAGGGAATCGCCGGTGTGAATAGGGTCTTAGGGCCTGTACACACTGGGCATGGGACCCACGGTTTCCAACCGGTGGACGGGAATATAAGGATGAGATTAGCGTTGCGGTCGGGGATGGCCAGACGAAGATGTAAATAGTCATCGCGCGCGCGCGCGCGCGGGCGGGCTGTAATATCCAGGGGAATGGAGGCGGCCCAGACCCGACAAAGATGTTTGCGTCAGCCACGGAAAGAAGGATACATAAATAAAAGACAGGTGGATTTTTCTGTCGGCGGCCGAGATAATCCGTATCGACCAGAACGAATTCACCGATTCCCCCGTGTTCCCGCTTGACCTCCTCTCCCGCCTTTGTAACACGAGGAATTCTTCAAGATGGCGGCCGCCGCTCGTACCTTCCATCGTCCATTATTTTCTTACTCCGTCTGTCTTGAATCTCTAATTGAAAGAAGTTCCTCCGAAATTATCGTCGGTATCGACGAACACGCGTCTGTCTAGGATCGACTCCGAGTATCTCGAACCCGTCGGTGCTTACGTGGAAAGTTCTCCGAGATGCTTGTCTCGTGGAAGCAACTTCTACGGTCCCGCGTTGACAGCTTTACTATCTTATTCTAATCAGTCCTCTCCTCGGTTCAGCGCCACGTCGAATTCTTCGGTGATAGCGTCGCTACGTCTTCATTCGGTCTTAATGTCAACGGTACTCCCGGGCTCGTTAACGCACACGTCGTATTTTTCATCGAGCCATTCGATTGAACGGTGTTTCGCGAAACTGTCGATTAATTCATTATTTTTATGTGTTATTATGCAGTGGGAGCCCGATTAAGCGGGATCCGATAATCCGCGGTCCCGGTTATCCAGTGTAAAATACGGGATATAATTTGTTGGTGAATGTATACAACAGCCTGTCTTTAATAGAAGATAGAAGAAAGTGGTCGGCAAGAAGTATGAGCGATGCTCTTCAATATTTAGAGATAAAACGTTGCCGTGACAATGCACTTATTAATACAAAATTAACGAAATTAAAAGAGATATACATATAAAAATCTACATTGTATAAAAAATTATGCAACCTACAGAGTCGACTCAGCGGTCATTTGAAAGAACTCGGCGAGCTGAATTCAATGAGTGCCTCAAATTGAATACAGGTGCTACCAGTTAAAAGTTATTAGCAGAAACGTGCTCAAAAGATGGCGAAAAAATCGTTTTTGGTCACTAATGACGTCACTACTTTTGAACGAATGGACTTTTCCGAATGCGGTTTGCTCTGAAACCTCCCCGAAGAAACGTCTAATGGTTCAAACCTCAGCTGTCTACGTTCAGCCGGCCTCAGTTGATGCCGTCACAAACTATGGAGATTATGTTTACAATATAGAGATTATGTTTACTATGAAGTAAACTGTTTATATAGACTAAATAAGGGCCACTGAGTTTATATATTATTATTATCAATTGATTAAAATTGCATTCAGTTTAGTGCGGCCATTTGCTTCGCCGTGTTCGAGGAATTTGTTTCTTCGCAAAATAATTATTGCAATAAAAATTTTGTCGAATTGTTAAATTACATATCAGACAATCTCACTCCGAGTTTAACTCCGACGGATTGGACGGTGAATGTTTATTCGTTCGTCGGGAGTTTATCCCCGTTTCGTAAGACGCTATTTTCTGCAAACATGTCCAACACGTAGTTACGCGTGCGGATAAAATGTTTCCGAACGATAACAGGAAAAATGCGCGTGTACGAAGCGTTCGATGGTGTACGAGTTCGCGAGGTTACGGCTCCCCGGGATTGCTCTCAAAAGTTTGGCCAGGCATTATCGATAAACTTGTCGAACGGAGGAGCCTGGTCTCGGAGGGGCCCGTGTTCGGGAGGTCTTCGCGTGGGGCGAGGCCACCATGTTTCTTCGGGTCTTTTCGAGTCTCGCCTCGTCCTCGTCTTGCCGGCGGGAGATGGTTCGCTCTGTCCTCATCGGGAGCACGGCGTGCGAGCACCGGCCACCTTGGGGCGCCCCCGGGTGGCGAACGGACCAACCTGTCTGCTTCGCACCACCTCTGCTCCAATCCTCTTGCCGTGCCTCTCCCTTTCTTCTTCGTCTTCCTCTTCTTCTTCTTCTTCTTCTACTCGCCGCGTTACCAGACGTCGTTTTTCGCCATGGAAGATCCTGCGGACGCGAATTTCATCGGGTCGCCGCACCGCTCACTGGAAAAGTCAAAAACGAACGAATCTTCGACAAGTTAAATTAATAGATAAATAAAATAACAATTACAAAACGTTGCTTCCGTTCGTCGACGAGTCAACGGTAACGATCAACTCGGCCAATGAGATTTGGCTCGAGACGGGCACGGCGTTGAAGGAATCCTGCAGCGGCCCACCGGGTGTTTCGGCCCGATCAGGCCCGTTTCAGAGATCCCAGGGTCCGGTGCCGTCTCTAACGCCGCTCTCGAAATCCCAGGAAACGAGGAACAAATTATCTCGTCAGACGGACGCGCACCGGTTTAAAGCGACGAGATCGCTCGTTGGTTCGTCGCGGGAGGGGAGGGGGGCCCGTTCCTCCCCCCACTCCGCGGCCAGTCCCTCCGGCATTAGTTCGATCACGTGATGCCGTACGCCCCTCCGTTGGGGCCCGACGCCCCTCTATCACCGTCCGGCTGCCCTCCCCCCTCTTCTCTCTTTCGGCCGTAACTAGCTGACCCAACGCCTAGCGCCCCGCGTGTCGGCACAGGCGGCTCCTTTCTTACCTGATGAGCGCGTACGAACGCACACGCACGTCTTCGGGGGGAAGCGCCGCCGCGCCGTCACGCCAACGACGTGTAGAAGAGGATGATGAGGGTAAGGTGGAGGGAAGGATGACGGTTAATGAGCTAGAACCACGGGGGAGCTGTTCGGGCCCCCAGCCCCCACCCTGCCCCCGGGGCACCTCTCCACCTTTCTGGGAAGTCACGAATTGCAGCGTCTCCTCTCCTCTCCACGCCCGGCAGGCCCCGGGTTCCGTTTCTCGCGTGAAACTTCTGCTCGCTTTTATGAGCGGCCTCGACTACCGAGAAAGAGAGAGAGAGTGAGAGAGCCGGACTCGGTGGCTTTCCAGAGATGTACGAGCTGATGACGATGGCTCGTTGAAGGGGTCGGGAGGATCGAACCGATTAACGATAATGAATTTCAGGCTCCGCTCGTTTGTACTCGCGGGAACCTTGTTCCCTCTCCGTTCACCTTGGGGGTTGGTCCTGTTGACGGAACCGCAACGGCTGGGAAACTTTGTATCGCGTCGAGTCAGGTTCCTCGGAGGGCTTCCGTGATCTCGCGCGGGACGCGGAATTCTACCAGCCGCGCGCGTCCTCTTTCTCTTCGTCGACGAGGGCCCGAGTCGCACAGTTTACAGAATCGAACGGTTTCTAAGCCGAGAACCACTTTCAAAGCGTTTAGCAAGCAATCGCGTACGTTTCCTCGAGAAATCGTCGTCCGGCTGACTCCGAAAACGCGCGGCGAGGCTCATGGCCGAATCACGGGCAGAGGGTGCCGAAAGATCAAAGCGGACCCCGAAGAATAATCCTCGTGATGGTCCCAGCGCTGCGCCTGGGACGGAACAAAAGGAGGTAGTACTACGGTTTGACGAAGAGACGTCGCGGTCGCAAGGGAATGAAGAGAGAAGGTGGACCAGGGGCAGGAGAGAGAGAGAGAGAGAGACGCGCGAGTGCGATGGAGCAATAGTGGGGCCCACCTGACCAACAGGTACCTGGTAGGGCCCCCCCATAAGGAGTCTCATCATTGACCCGGCCCACTCTCCCACCACTGCTGCCCCGGCTAAAGGGTTCCAGTCCTCCCTTTCTTTTCCCGCAGTCAGCACCCCGCAGCATCCTCGTGGCTAGGACGCCTCCCTGCCCGCTGATAATCAACCATTTTTTACTTCTAATTAAGTCATCCTTCGCCCGGGGAATTTATCGGCGTGGACATGCTCCGGAACGATATTCGGCGCGACCATAACCGGACGCTGTGGATTTTTATGCGGAACGTAACTACGGGAAACAGATGTAACGCCGATCGGTTGAATGCAATAACGATAACGTCGTTGATAGACGGATCTTTATGCATTTACGAAGAAATTGGCTAGGTGATTAGAGAAATCTTGTTGGAATCTCATCACATCTTACGACACGTTAAGTTAATTAACACAGACTAATTGGAAAAGGTGGATCAAGAAGAACAACGATGTTTGTATATACTGGGTGTTTCCTACTTTTCCGGCAAGATTGTAGGAGCATGATCTGTAGAAGTGAAAATAAGAAAATGAATATGAATTTTGTTTATAAACGCTTTGTTACAATATTATAGGCAAATATTGAATGTAGGACCTGAATAGATGCGGAAAAGCAGATTTAAAGCTGAATAATATGGAAGGCCGATGAATTGAGTTCTTTAATTAATTCTTTAATTATTCAGCTTTAATTGTGCTGTTCTGCACCTATATTTAGGCTACGTTCAATATTTTCCTATAATATTGCAATAAAGCGTTTATAAACAAACTTCATATAACAATTTTTGGAATAGTTGGTCGATGTCTTGTAATGGTTGTTGCGCCTATACGTACAATAATTTTCTGTTCAAGTATTCTAATTATTATTCAGTAATTATTGAGGGCACCGAAAAGGAAGTTTGTTGATTAGTATTTGAGATTTAATGAGTAAATGTAAAAAAATTTTGATTATTTTTCGGTCCCCCTAATATTCATTCCAGTCTGTATAAATCTTAATAACGGATAAATTCTTCTCGATCGAAATTTAAGTATATAATAATTAAATGATACCGGCGCCAGGTTCGATCATTCATAGACAAACAACAAATGTGCAATTA